>VVAS01115783.1:14023-24792 GCA_015103295.1 Ptychochromis oligacanthus
TTAAGGGAAAAAAAACTATTCAAAACTAACAAACAAAACCTAAATAAAAAAGCCCCCCCCCCCTTAAAATCATGAATTAACTGAAATTACCAAGGTGTTTTTTTTTTTTTTTGACAGCTGAAATCAATTACACAGACCTGGTTCCTGCCTGGGTGGTTACAAGAAATCACTTAAATAGAGCCTGCCTGACAAAGTGAAGTAGGCTAAAAGATCTCAGAAACCAACACATCATGCCAAAGAAACTCAAGAAAAGATGAGAAACACAGTCATTGACATCTATCAGTCTGGAAAGCGTTACAAAGCCATTTCTAAGGATTTGGGACTCCAGCGAATCACAGTGAGAGCCATTATCCACAAATCGAGACAACTTGAAGCAGTGGTGAACCTTCCCAGGAGTGGTCGGCCTACCAAAAATTACTCCAAGGGTGCATCAGCGACTCATCCAGGAGGTCACAACAGAACCCAGAACAACTTGTAAAGAACTGAAGGCCCGACATGCCTCAGTTAAGGTCACTGTTCATGATTCAACAATAAGAAAGAGACTGGGCAAAAATGGCATCTACTGCTGACCAAAAAGAACACAAAGACTCGTCTCACATTTGACAAAAAACATCTTGATGATCCCTAAGACTTTTGGGAAAAAATTCTGTTAACTGACAAGACAAAAGTTTAACTTTTTGGAAGGTTTGTGTCCCCTTACATAGCAGTGTGATGGTCTGAGGCTGCTTTGGTGCTTCAGGAATGGGATGACTTGCCCTGATTGATGGAACCATGAATTCTGCTCTTTACCAGAAATTTTTGAAGGAGAATGTCTGGCCATCAGTTCGTGCCCTGAAGCTCAAGCACACTTGGGTTGTGCAGCAGGACAATCTAAAACACACCAGCAATTCCATCTCTGAATGGCTAAAAAAAAACTAAAAAACTAAACAAAATGAAGGTTTTTGGAGTGGCCTAGTCAAAGTCAGGACTTAAATCCAATTGAGATGCTCATGGTCGAAAACCCTCCAATGTGGCTGAACTAAAACAATTCTACAAAGAAGAGTAGACCAAAATTCCTCCACAGCGATGTGAAAGACTCATTGCCAGTTATTGCAAATGCTTGATTGCAGTTCTCACTGCCAAGGGTGGCACAACCAGTTATTAGGTTTAAGGGGCAATTACTTTTTCACAGAGGGCCATGTAGATTTGATTAGCATTTTTTCCTTAATAAATTAAATCATCATTTGAATACTGCATTTTTTATTTCCTTGGGTTATCTTTGTCTAATATTAAAATTTGTTTGACAATCTGAAACGTTTAAGTTTGACAAATATACAAAAAACTAAGAAATCAGGAATCGCCCGCCAATAATTTTTCCTGGCACCGTTAGTAAAACTAGGTGGGACTTTGGTGTTGTAGCTGTAACTCTGCTTAGGGATGTTTTAACTATGATCGTGCGCTGTTTGTTTGTTACATCTAAGTAACAATTACCATAACATAAATGAGGTGAAGAAAAAAGTACAGCATTTCCCTCTGTAATGCAGTGAAGTATAAATGGAAATGGAAAATAAATGGAAATCCTACCCAGTATACTACAATCAGTAAATTATAATGGATGTGTCTTCTGATGGCATGGCATACTGCTCCATTTATGGCAGGTACAGCAGAACAGTAACCCCACTGGTTGCTGGAGGTTTGCTGGCTCTCGCTAGATGAAATTGGTCACAAAGATGGTGCTGCACCAAAAACCTTCTTGTTATTTCTTTGGTTGCTAGCAGATTGCTGCGGTCACGCATAGTTTGCTAGAGGGACAGTGAGTTCTTGACGTTTTACCATTTTGAAATGGAGTGAGGGATTTCAAACTGAACTGATGTTTTTATTCCCTAATTTGAGCCGGCACACTGGAACTCAGAGAAGTCAGAAATTAATGAAGCATAATAATCAACCACTAAAACAATTTTTTTTTTTTTTTCTGTTGAGGAATGGAAGTAAATAACTGTAATTAATTTTCTAAAATGGTTATTATTTTTCATTTAATAGATGTTAGAAATTTTTAAACCTGTGCAGGGTTATAATTTCTTAAAATGGGGTGATTGGGACATGATGTTGAGTAGGACAGTATCATTATAAAGGGTGTATTTTCTCACCAAATGAATGAAAGTGAAAACTTTTATATGTTTGTTTGTTTGTTTGTGCTAAGCCCAGACTATGAAACCACATAAAAATTGCATGTTTTCATTGGTGTAGTATAGGGTGGGCCAAGTAATCAGTGGTGTGATGTCACCCCTGTTATATCCTGTCCACCTGTTACCTGAGTGTTTTTTCAGAATTAAATAAAATGAAACAATATAATGCGTGTCTTTGTGGGTAATTGAAGGGAATGAAATTAGAAAAACCAAATTTCATTAAAATTCCTTTTTAAGGAATTCCTTTTTAATCTAAAAGACATGGATCGAAATCACATTGTGCTTCAAAATACATCACGCTGATTTTTCAGAAAAATGATTATTACCACCCTCTTAAAATACTTTTGCAGAGTAAAGTCAGGGACATTTAAGTGCTAAGAAAATGTAACTATGAAAGTGACTGTACATTAAGAACACTATCCGGAGCTGGACCAGTATATTTTTCTTATAGTTTAATAAGCCCTCTTTCAGATGATAAAATGATAAAATCATGGAAAACGTGACACTTTCTTTTATATAACATGGTGACATCAAATGGCACCGAATAGTAGGAATGAGCCATAAAATATAGTCAACCATGGTAATCTGCTAGCAACCAAAGACATCGCAAGGAGATTTTCGGTGCAGCAACATATACCTCTTCGTGAACAATTTCACCTAGAGATGCCAGCAACCTCCCACAACCACTTGCCAACCGGTTGGGGAATACACATTTTTCCCTAGCTACTGAAGGTTGCCAGGCGGTCGCCAACTGGTCTTTAGGACTGTGTGACTGGGGCCTTATTAAGTGCATGTTAACCCCTCCCCACCCCAGCAGAGATGGTACTGGTTATTATCGGTGATCTCATAGGGGGATGACAGGATGATAGGGCTATAGAAAAGATTGGCCAAACCCTTGTACAGGATGCTGCTACATTTAAATATCCAGTGCACATGCAGTCTCTAGAGTATTAGACCAAATGAGGTATGACTGCGAGCAATTCCATTACACAATCCTTTCATTAAATGATCTAAACTATAACTGGGTGAACCTTAAATAACAGGTGTAAATAGACAGCATAAATCTACCTGAATAACTTTTATTACTAGAGACCCATAATTGAAGGTGAAAATGCTATTTAGATGTTCCCAGAGGTGTAGAACAGCCGTCTATTAAAACTGATGGGGCAGCCCTCTAAGATGCACTTGATAAAACAGAAAGGACTTTAATGCACTATTAAACTAACTAAAAATGTAAAATGTGAGTTTTGAAAAGCAGAATTCTAACCCCTAGCTACTGGAGTCCTTGACACTGATCAATAATTTAGCCCTGTGCAAACTCTGTATATTATTGACATTTTGTTCTGTGGGGCAGCAGAACTCCTACTTTTGGTCGTTCAACTTTTCAGCAGAAAGAGTCTTGTGTTGTTGCAGATAATTATTGGATAACTCTGACTCAATGTCCTCTATTTTGCTCTAATTGAATTATGTGTCAGCAGAAATGAATTAAGCTCTGTGGTGTGCGAACAGGCAGACAGGTGTGTGTGTCTGTGTGTGTGTTGGTGATTTTGGAAAAGCTACACTAAATGGTGATTATTGCTGATTAGCATCAAACACCTGCACGCTCACATCAGTAACAGCTTGATTTGTAATATTGTAGAACATTTCCATGATTAATTCTGGCTGTATTTTGAACTGGCAAAAAAATGTCACTTTTTAAAAGAATGAATTAAAGAAAATAGAGGTAAGTGTATACCAGATATTACTACAATCTGTTTGATGCCTGAATGAATATCAAAATAAAAACACAGACTTGTGTTATTATAAAAGCTAGATAATTACATGAAAATATTTTCCTGCTTATCTTCCCAATCTACCTTCAATCAGGATAATGCATCAGGATATACTTGTGGTGACTAAGATAAAACTGCATGAATTGCTAGAACTGGTACTGCGCAGATGTAGATCTAAATGTTCACTTTGTTTTGGTCTTCAAGTTTTACAACTGATTTTAATCTGTAGCAACCCTGGATAAGAGAAGTAATGCAATAAAACTGGAACACAATGCATCATAAACATTTACTATGTCACAAAGAATGGAAAACAGTTACCATCAACACCATACTTACTGTTTTTGACTGTAATATAATTTGAAATGTAACAGTTTTTTTTAATCAGGTGTATGAAAATAGCATTTAAGAAATGGTGACACTGTGTGTTGTGTCTTCAAACATCTGTATTCCACGTTTGTGACCACCTGATGTATTGTCTTGATTTCGCCGTCAATTTTTTTTTGTAACTTCACCACCTTAGCTGGGTGCAGGAGTCATATTTTTAGGTG
Organism: Ptychochromis oligacanthus; assembly: GCA_015103295.1. Taxonomy (NCBI): domain Eukaryota; kingdom Metazoa; phylum Chordata; class Actinopteri; order Cichliformes; family Cichlidae; genus Ptychochromis; species Ptychochromis oligacanthus. The sequence continues at coordinate 18,509 of VVAS01115783.1, forward strand.
GTGCATCATCATATTTAATTCACAGCAGTTTATTTTAAATTAAAGAAACCTTAGAAAAGAACTTAAACTAACTATGGCATGTGTAGTCAGTACTGTCAGTGGTGTGAGTGCATGAGTGAAGAGATGATGACTGCAATGTTGTATAATGCAAGACTGCAAACCAAAGAACAAGGAAAATACAAAAGGGTCTCCCTGGGAGGAGAGCCGCACAAAAGCCCTGAGAACCTGAGTTTTCAGGGCTTTTGTAGACCCCTGGCACTCTGGTGTTGCCAGTGTTGCTGTGTACAAACCACACCTCCTTTGCAATACCTGCAGAGAGAAGCTGCCACACACATAGGCAGACAGGAAGTTGAGGTGAAGTCACGGTCATGGTAAGGTGCTTTATATTGCAAGATAAAGACCCTACAGTATTACACAGAGAACCCCAACAATCAGATGATCCCTCATAAAAAAGCACTTGACAACTGTGGGGAGGAAGAACTCCACATTTTAACAGGAAGAGACTTCAGGCTTAACTAGGCTCATGGAGGGGCAGCTATCTGCTGTGTTTGACTGAAGGGTGAGAATAGAGGACAAAAATGAGGAGCTTCAGCCTAAAGCAGCATAACTAAGGGATGGTTCAGGGCCACCAGTCCTAACTATAAACTTTATCAAAAAGGAAAGTCTGAACCCTAATCTTCCAAGTAGAGAGGATGTCTGTCTCCTAAAGTCAAACTGGCAGCTGGAGATTGAAAGGCTCTGCTTCCCATTCTACTTTTGGAAACCACAAGTAAGCCTGCAAGTTATACTGTATTTGGATACTTGAGTTGTGTAAATACCATTTGTCTTTAATCTTCATTTAGAAGTTCAGCATTAGTTGAGGTCTCACAAGTGCTCGTGTGTTCCATTGTAAGTATGATATAACATGAACAATACATACAAATTAATGTTATTTCCTTGCATACTGGTTAAAAGTACTTGTTGTAATTGACTTTTGCAAATTTTAACAAAAATTTTCACCATCAAGAAGTAGTGGTGAAGTGTTTTCGGATCTGTGCTGCTGCTCTTTTAACTTTTTGTATTTCCTTTTTAGCCCTGCCACACCTTCTCCAATAGGCTTGGCCTTTTCCCAGGCCACCACTGTAAATAACAGTGTGTTCCTAATGAACTGCCTGGTTAAATAAAGGCTACACTGTTTTGCTGCACCACCTTGTGGTGCATTTGTATTACATGAAAGTACAGTTCAACCATGTTTTAACATCAGTAGATACTGTATCTCTTTAAAACAATAGAAAGATGTTTTGGACATAAGGTTGTAGTGGTTGTTTCTTCACATTTTTGTTAGCTTTAGTTCATTTTGGAAGCTTTTAAACTCTTTTTTTTAACCACAGTAATTTACAATGAACACCTTTAGTACTGTACTGTGTAATTTGAATAAATTGATCCCCCTTTCTTTGAGTGAGTTAGTAAATTCATATGACTTGAGGTTGTGCAGCTGCTTGCTAACAGATGATCTTTATACTGAAGCTGTAATGTACAGTAGTGGATGCTGCTTATTTTAAAAGGATACAGACATAATGTATGGCTACAGACACAGTTGGAAATGCTGTCTAAACAGTGGGGAGAGGGAAGAAATGGGTGGGTGTCAAACTGCTCTCACACACACACACACACACACACACACTGTGTGGGCATCATGCAGCATACTCTGTGCTGCTAAGCACTGCCCTGACTGTTTACTTAATAGAATATAGACACTGCAATGGCAACGAGCCAGGCTGGACATGATGTATGACACCGAGGAGGCTGCAGCAGGAAGAGTGCTTCAACACAGCCACACATGCTACTCCATATTAAAGTTTGCAGGCTGCTGTTAGGTGATATCTAAGTGCTTGTGGCCAGATGATCTATGCTGTACAAAAAGTGGTTTGCTGCAGAGAGAAAGGTGTGCTGTAAGAATATACTGAGCATGATAAGGAAACATGAAGAAAGTAGCAAAGACACAAAGAGGGAGAGGAAAGAGAGAAGGGAGTGAATGCAGGTTAGACTGCAATGCTGCAAAATGTATTAGAGATGGTTTTATAGGTCCACTTTATGTTCAGAAGACATTAATAAACCTCTACTGCCACTCTGTGGTCTAAAAAGGTAATAAACAGTGAGGGAAAGCCTGGAAGTAAACTTTTCATCTGCTGCACTCAAGTACTTCTCAGGTACTGGCAACAAGAAATCGAATGCAAAGAAAGAATATTTGAATGTAAAGTCAATGTAATCAGCACCACTTTGTAGTCAAAAGTGGTGTTAAGTAGCTTTATTGTTTACAAAAAAAGAAGTAAGTTGTGTGAAACAAGAATTTAGTTTTTGTTGTATGCAAAGCTACTGTTCCACTCCTGAGCCCAGGATATTTCAGTAATGCACCTTTAGACTTGTTTGGTAACTCAAAAGAAGAAGCCTTTGCTCACCTACACTGACAGATCCATCCAGAATGATCCATTAACAAACCCCACAGGCTCCGAACATCAGACTTCCCAAACATCCATACAGTTCAGCTGTATGCTATATTAATGTTATAGGAACACATTATGGGAAGCTAAGTGTTGACATGTAGTGACTGCTTCTTCACTGTACAGCGTTAAATCAGGCACGCTGAATAACTGCCAGAACTTAGTATATGAGCTAAAGCACAATAATGAGTAGTAAAGAAAGGTAGTGAGACATTCATGTGGGTTCTGGCTCATGTAGGTGTTGAAGGCGATGTGAAGGTGGACAAGCTGCCTAAGCGAGCTGCTAAAAAAGGAGTTGGCAGATTTATTATTTTATTATTATTGCTAAACTTTCTAAATCATAAGGAAGAGAGTTGTGTGGAACACTGATATGTCCTTCAGAATAGAATAAGTATTGTAAAGTTTAGGAGAAGCATTAGCCTCTTAACATCAACACTGGTGACCATCGCAAGTGTAAAATATGGACATAGCCACCGTGATACACTGGTTTTTGAAGTCCTGTCATGAAGCCTCAAGCTGAGCATTTTCAGTATCACCTAATTGTGAAACTCCATGCTCTTTGCATCACGATTTTCAAGACTTAGCCAATGAGCATGGCCTGGATAATCCTCCTTTCGGACTCTGAGATTGTCCATAACTTAGAAAAATTGAATTAACGTTCTATTTAGTATGACCCCAAACTAATGGCTGAGCCCATAAACTGAACAAACAAATGAAGCACCCTTCATTTTGGCATTACACTTTTCTGTTAGAAGGGTTCCATTTGGGCGTTTGATATAGGCAAAGGGTAGCTGTTAACCGAAACCTAACCCTGCTCATACACCTAACCCTGGATGGCTCACAGATGACCTGGTGGATATTAAGACGTAACTATCCCCGAGACATCCACGAGGTGATTGGTGAACCATCCCGAGTTGGGGTTGGGTTTCATTTTAGCCACAATTTTCAAAAACTAGAAGATGTTACATTTCAAATGAAGTCTCATACATTTGGCATTCTTCTTCTTCTTTTGGCTGCTCCCTTTAGGGGTCGCCACAGCGGATCATCTGCCTCCATCTCACCCTATCCCTACATTCTCCTCTGCCACACCAACCCTCTGCATGTCCTCCTTCACTACATCCATGAACCTCCTCTGAGGTCTTCCTCTTTTCCTCCTGCCTGGCAGCTCCATATTCAACATCTTTTGACCAATATATTCACTATCCCTCCTCTGCACATGTCCATACCATCTCAGCCTTGCATTTGCCATTTATAGCTATAATGCTATAAAAAATAAATATATATATATATTTATGTTAAATGCTTTTTCATTTGGGTGTTCCAAACAAAACCCAAACCCTACCAGCACTCCTAAGCTATATGGGTTCCTAATGATCTTGCAGATGTTAAAAAGTTAAAAATAAGGAGGTTGCAGTGAAAAGGCTAAGAATAGGTCACGGCAAATTGAATAGTTCTCTCCTTATAATCAGAAAACTCCCATCTGTTCTATGTGATTTTTGTCACCAGAATGAAACAGCCCTTCTCTCTGCAACCCTGTCATCACATCGTCCTTCTGCTACATGTTTTCTGCAAGTAATGAGGACATGTTGTACTAACAGGAAAATGACTCAAAAAGTACACTGGAATGTGGAGAGAGTTACTGCATTTTATTGTCTTGTGAGATCTGGTCTGTTAAGGAAATATGTGAATGTTCATGTCGTTTTTTTGCTATGCTCTTGTGTTTTTCTAATGAAGTTTGGTATACCTCAGTAATATCACTGAACCTGCATTTAACACTTTGCTGTTAAATACAGTACATGTATGCTTCAAGCCTTTATACCAAATCTGTTTTGAACCCTTTTTGTAGTGTTATAACTGTTCAACTGTTATAACTGTTTTGTTTGTTTTTTTTCAGTGCACTCATCCAAAAAAGAGAACCACTTTAAATGACATCACAAAATTAAGCCAATCAAAAAAACATTATAAGTGTGACATAAAATAATACATTGACAGAAAGCTTATAGCCGCACTAAAATGATTTTAGAGTGCTGGAGTGGCACTTCGTTTTTGATGACAGTAAATATATAAATGAAGACATGCCTGAGGCATAAGTGTGCAGGGTTTCCCTAGGAAATTGGTTTGCTGCCTTTCCTCTACTAAATTCAGACCCCATTGGCTAAAATATTGTGATTCTCTTACACCAGCCAGATATCTGAGTTGCACTGCAGAGGGTTTTTCTTCACACTTGAGCCTGCAATGTGATTGATCAAACAATTTCCTGCTTCACCTGCTGAGTTGAATCAGATCCTGGTGCTTTTCATGTCATAACTTCGTCTGATTTTGTGTATTTCAGGAAACCCCAGTATGACAACATAGTAGCTACATACAGGCGTATCATGCGCTGTGTGTAAGGCAACAACTGCGGAAGGGGCCACTAAAATCCTTAATGCTGCATTGATTTACAGTATAATTACCTTACAAGATTGTACTGTAATTAGAAGTTACTGAATGAGTCTGAAGTGCTATTACAGAAAAACTATTATGCAGAAAAAAGATTGCAAAGTATTTACAGTATTTGACATTGCTAGTACAATTTCTCTATTTTGAATATTGTACCTGAGAGCCATTGAAAGTGTTGAATTCCAAATAAGTGATATTAGTCATTTATTTGGAATTCAAAAAATTATTTTTCATTGTTAGTCATCACAATTAAATCCAATGTTATTGAATTTTTTTGAACAATAGGATACAAGAGCATGTAAAAATAAGAGGCATTTCAAAGCTTCATTCAGAATTACAAGTGAATATTTAAAGGTTCTGAAAGAGGTATAGGGAGCAGGGACAAATAATGTGCCCTTAAGATTTACCCATTTATTAGAATGAAAGCTACTAAAAATCCACAATAGTCACATGCTTTCAGCACTCCATAATGGGTTTTTACCAATTACAGAATGCAGTGTTGATGGGCTGTGGTTAGAACATCAGTTTTCAATAAATGCAAATACCGTACATAAAACAAGTCCTTTTCAGAGACATGTGGACAATGTGAACATTTGACAGAGAAAATAAATAAATAAATAAACGCTGCTCTTTAGAATGGCAGTGACTACTCAAACACTACACAGTTACCAGCATAGTTAGCAACCAATGAGTAGAAAACTGTTATGAAAAAAAAAAATGCTAAAATAAGGAATAAAAATAATACTAACACAACATAAAATACAAAGGAATGATGAGTACAGCATACATCTTTAACGACTTTAAAAAAACAAGAATTGAGTGCATTGAATTTATTTAGATGCCCCTTAGGAAGTTGCACCTCAACAAGACACTTTTGGTAGCCATCAACAAGATTCTGGCATAATTCTGGCTGGATATTTGACCACTCTTCTTGGCAGAATTGGTAGATTTCATTTAAATTAGTTGAGTTCCTGGAAAGCATAGGCCACAAATTTTCAATAGGGTTGTGGTTGGGGCTTTGGGAAGGTCATTCCAGAAGTTTAATGTTAGCTTGCTTCATCCAGTCCAAAACCAGTTTTGATATGTGTTCATTGTCATGTTGGAAAACCAAATTGTGTCCAAATTTCAAACATCTAGATGTTGATTTGAAGTGAAGCTGAAGAATTTGGAGGTAGTCCTCCTTCTTCAGTTTTCCATCCATTTTGTGGGAATGTAACACTACCACTGGCAGCAAAACAGCCCTATAGCACAATGATACCCCCACCATGCTTGACAGTTGGTACAGTGTTCTTAGGTTTGAAAGTCTCACTTTTATTCCTTCAAACATACCTGCTGTCATTGCGGCCAAATAACTCAATCTTTGTC
>VVAS01115788.1:0-12788 GCA_015103295.1 Ptychochromis oligacanthus
GTATTGCAGGACTAAAACAGACAACTATTCATAATTTAGAATCACCAATTAACCCAACAAGCATGTATTTAGACTGCAGAAGGAAGCCTGAGTACCTGGAGAGAACACATGCAGGCACAGGGAGAACACACAAACTCTACACAGAAGAGCTCAGGCCGCTGGATTAGAACCGAGGACCTTCAGGCAACAGTGCTAACCACTGCATCTCCACACCAACACATTTGCTGGAATGTCTTTGACTTTTTGTTGTTGTGTTTTGCACCTCAGGGCCGCGTTAGGTTGAGACTGATGGTCGACATCTTCAAGTCTGAGAGTAGAAAAAGATGAATTGTAAAAAAGAGACACATTTAACTCTGTGGGAATGAAAGCATTTGACCTGGACTGATGTGGCAGAAAGAGAACTAAAAAGGAAAAAATGTTCTGGTAAGTCTTCATTTCTGCCCTTATCTCCCATCTTAAGATTTGGTTTTTGACCCAGAAATTGAAATCACTGACATAATAGTGGTTTTCTCTCTGTGTGAAGGAATGGAGACCCCTTTATCAGCCTTCGGCCTTCTTGCACTGAAAAAGAAGTCTGTTGAAATGATTCAGAAACATGGAAAGGGGGACTCATGGCATCAGTCTGTTTGCAGGTATTCCAGGTGAAACTGGCCGGAAGAGGATTAAGACCTCAGATTTTGGACCTAGGACACACATTTGACCTGGTACTACTTGTTCACCCCTTGAAGGTGCATTGCTGGTTTGGTAGATACGTCATATGTGTAAGAGTTATGCATCATACTGCAAACTGCATAAAAAGAAGAAAAAAGAGGAAGCCCCTCCTCTCCATATGTCAAAGTGTCCATAGACAAGAAGCTGAAGTTTCTCCCAATGAGGAGGTCAGCACCTTGTTTGGGAAGTCCACTGCCATTGATGTCATTGTGGGTGCTATACAGATGCAGTCCCTTTTTATTTCCAGTAATCACCATCCAATACCCACTATAGCTGTCATAGCTGTACAGTTGATCACCTCAAAGAAGAATGACACATTGTGGCACATTTGCAGACAATACATTAGAGTATGATTATTATGTAAAATGTATGTATGTGCGACAAGGAGCAGGGAGCTTTTTAAAATCCCCCTAATCTGTTTACAGCTCATCCTGAGAAGGAAATGCGCTGTAAGAAGAATTCTCTCTCACATCATCCTTATTTTTAAAGACGGTCACAGGCTCTTTTTAGAAATGGTAATTGCACTGCTGATAAGCCTAATCTTCCTGGAACAACCAAACTCAGTGTGGGAATGAAATATCTAAAAGAATTGTGTTTGGATTCTGGTGTATGGATACCAATGAAAAACTCCTTAACTCATTTAAGAACTTTAGGCATTCCCACAGGCATGCATGTACATCATTACATTACTACAAGTCTTTCCCCCATAAAGATGACATTTGACAATAATCCTAATAGGCGTCCAAGGGGAAAAGAGTTAAACTTGAAGTTGATATCAATTTCACCAGTTGGACAGGAAATATGTATAATAAAAAAAATAAAAACAAAACAAAAAAAAAAACATACAAATGTTTGTTTTAGTAGAAGAAAATAATTTAAATGCATTGTAGAGGAACATATTTTGGTCTTTAAAATGTTTTATTGCACTAAAGTGTAGATGGTTAGAACAGCCAACGGGAGAACATCTCTTTTAAAATCCATAAAATGCATTTTCCCATTTCCATATAGTTTGTCTTATATGAAGATTTTCGTCCATTGCCTTTTTTTGAGCCTCTCTTGCTCTCTACTGTCACATCACCTCTGCATGGCTTGTTCCATACACCAAAACACCTTGAACAATGGTAATAAATAATGCCTTCTGAATTATCATATGAAAGCAATTTTCTGTATCAAAGAAAGTGTGCTCAAAACCATACACAGAAGCTATTACAAACATACACTGAAAAACACACATATACCAATGCACAGAGAGTGAGTAAATGGACTCTAAGGAGTCCATTTGGTGAGTGGGATACAGAGGGGAGTTTTGAGTTTGATTAGGAGAAGCATTAGAGATGCAGGTAATATGAATGTTGGAGGAGACAGGAGAGAGATAAATGCATTATGGAGAGCCCTTCAGCATCTTCACTAGTCTACAGCTCTTCTCTGGCATTTGTATAGTGTCTGACTCATCTACGAAAGCAGCACAAAACCTCTGTGACTTGCCTGCTTCATATTACTACACTACTCACTTTCTACATAGAGAAAATTGTATATGTGCAGTCTGAGATGCAATGCACAGTCCCATCCTGCAAATTATAAAATGTGCCATTGTCAAAATCCTCTGCTGCCATTCAGAAATTTAATTTGAGATATAATCCAATTTTGCTTTAGAACAACCTTCAACTTTGAAGGTTGAATCATATCTAAAGGCAGATGCAGGTTTCTCACTTACAGTAGTACCAGGGCTTTGGTTGAAATAAATACATGTCTTCCTGCTGGTTTACATCAGCCACAAATGTGCCGCCTTGGCCCATTTTGAAATCTGAAAATCATCCCAACCAACCCTTCAATAACATGAGTCTAAGATGGAGCATTTCTTTATTTGTGTTTTCATTAAATCATTTTGATATATTGTTGATTGCTTTTTCAAAGGTGATTCCCCATTAACAGATTTCTGGCACCTGATAACCACTACTCCATCTTAGTTGGTTCTGGCTATTTAAAGCTACGATAGTGAGTTTAAGATTAAAAAATAGGTCAGAAAATTAAGAATAACATTAAAAATCCCATGAGTTTTACCCTCACAGGCCACCAGAGGGCAGAAGTGCACACTTTGAGAATCCCAGATTCACATACACTTACCAGCAACTGTATTAGGTACACCTTGCTAGTACTGAGTTGGACCCCCTTTTGCCTTCAGAACGGATTTAATTCTTTGTGGCACAGATTCAACAAGTTGCTGGAAACATTCCTCAGAGATTTTGCTCCATATTGACATGATAGCATCACATAGTTATGAATCTCCAGTTTGACCACATCCCAAAGGTGCTCTGTTGGATTGAGGTCTGGTGACAGAGGTCTGCTGCTCACTGCATATTTTCTCTTTTTCAGACCATTCTCTGTTAACTCTAGAGAAATACTCAGACCAGATTGCCCTGCACCAATAACCATGCCACGTTCACAGTCACTTTAATCACCTTTCTTTCCCATTCTAGTGCTCAGTTTGAACTTCAGTGATTTGTCTTGACCATGCCTACATGACTAAGTGCATTGAGTTGCTGCCATGTGATTGGTTGATTAGATATTTGCATTAATGAGCAGTTCAACAGGTATACCTAATGAAGTGGCCATGAGTGTAAAAAACAAAATATTGCATGGTCGTCCTAATCTTGATCTGGTTTGCCCCTACTCCAAATGACAACCAAAAAAAGATTTTACACTTCAGTTGGAAAAATGTACTTTAAACTTAAAGTCAATCCAACTGTATTTACTTGTGCCAAGAAAATCTATTTATACAATAAAAATCTGTAATTTTCATCACTACAGATGTTGTATCTTGTATCTTTTCATTATATGCAATTAATTAATTAATTAATTAATTATTATTATTTTTTATATTTTCTTTTATTTTTTTTTAATTTAAGCCTGCATACAGGCTTCTTTTCTACATAGCCTAAACCAGAGGCCACCTTCAACTGGATCACACCAGCTGCAACATCAATGATTTCTTATACCACACCGTGTTACGTATGTTTGCACACGACATAAAAATGCTTAATGTTATAAGAAGTTGTAGGTATATCTATAAATACATAAAAATTAAGGGATCCCCTGCCCCTTTACTTCCACTTACCACCAAAAGTACTCAAAACCACCACCTCTGATAGTGATCAGTGTCCAAACTTGTCAAAGTAAATTCTTTGTTCTAGGTGCTACTGTATAATGAGGGTTTGGTTTTTTTAAGACCCATTCTAACCTAATTATCCTCCTGCCAATTATCATTGAGCAGAGAGGATGGAAACATGTTCATACTGAACATATTCTTTTTATGCAAACGTTAACTCGGGCGCAATTCAAGACAAACAGAGATGTAAAAAGACAACCCAACTGACAGGCTCTTGATATATTTGACGTGTAATAATTTAAATTCTGTCTGTGTTACAAGCAGTGAAAGCTGAGGCAGTTAGCTGATTAAAAAAAAAAGAACTAAAATCTGTCACATAAAACCTGCCCATCTCTTCCCATTAAAGCCTGGTCCCATGGAGACCAGTGGAGCCTGCTTTCATGCCTGTAATACAGTGCAGAGCTCTTTAAATACAGTCTATGGTGCAGAGTCATTCTGATGGGAGACAGAGCTCATCATCTATTCAATAACCAATGTCAGAGAACTTTCCAAAATTGAGCCTGACAGCAATTTACCAGCGAGGCATTGATCACAGAGTTATCTGAAGCCTGGGCTCCCAACGCAAGGCAGCCAACCCTTCAGTGTCTCTCTGTTGTCATGTAAACCAAGTACCAATGACAATCTCTGCTTCTGCACTTTGTTTTCACATTTTTGAGACTCATCAAAACTTCTATTAGCCCCTTATGATGGGACAAATGACGCTAAGGTTTTTCTTATTGTGCTTATACAATTTGATTTGCACAAAGTAAAATTGTGTTGTTTCTGGAGATTCTAAAAGTTGAGTAAAGCCTGCTGTTCAGTGAGTTACTTCGAATCTCATGAAGACATCCAAAGCCATTAATTTGAAGAAACCAGTGGTTCTGTTTCAATAGATAAAATCAGCATAATTATCTAAAGCTGCAGTTGTAAATGGCATAATTAGGGTGAAGTGAAGAACCTTCTGGTCTCTATGCTGGCTTTGATAATAAGATCTTCCTCTCTCTCACAGACACTGAAGTGAAAAGGTCTGATAACAGGAACTCATAATTATGGGTTCTGGCCATCACATCCTCTGTGGTACTTAGCAATTTGCATTATTTTCATTCTTTTGTCTTAGTTTCATGTGAAATCTCTTTTCTATCTTTGAAACAGACAGGCATGAATCTGATAAGGTGCTGTGACATTTCAGGTTCCCAAACGACAGCTCTAAAGCAGCAACATGTCTCACCACGTAGCATTGCTCAAAACAATAACCTATTCTCTGCTGCTTTCTGAAAACAAATAATAAAACTTAATCAAACTATGTAATGAAGTTGCCACTTCCAGAGTGTAGAAGGGACTGAAAGAAAGTCCTTGAAGAAATACATCCACTGTGATTGCGATTGAGAGCATTGAGCTTAAGATGTATTCTGGTAACTGAGATTTATTTTCTGTTGGCGTGTTAATAAACCTCTCAGGCAAATCATTCTGAATTAATCACTGCAATGTGAGTCATTCGGGGGTCCCTATTGGTACTATGTTAATTGTATGGACTTTCTTAGCTTTTAATGCAAATTTAATATCATAGCTGCACACAAACTTTCCACTGAGAAACTAAAGCATTTAAGACACAGGATGATGTTGGTACAACAATACTGTATATATTTTTTATTCTTTTGGTTCTTTCAGTTTTTTAAAGCAACATCCCAGCACCCCAGAAAGCTTTTGTTTGTTTTTTTTCTTCAGTGTGCTTGCATGTTACGTAGCTTGTGATTTTCTAGGTTGCCTATAGCAGGAGCATATTATGCACTTGGATATTTGTAGCAAATTATAATTCCTGAACCATGCACTGCCCCTGACTCTGCAACAGCCTGCCCAAATTATGCACCATGTTTCACTTGAACAGTTTCTCCAAGCCATAGACTGTACTAGTACCCCCTCTCTTATTATGACCATAGCTTTTAACATACATATATGCTCAGCTGCTAGCTCATAGCTCAAACAAATATGATCAAATTTGGAAGGTCTAAATGCAAACAATGTTATACCTGTTATAAACGTGCTGTTTAAAGCCTTTACCTTAAACATGTTACATGTTAAAAACCTGTAAAAGGCTGCTCAATGCCACAACAAAGCAAAAGTTCAATAAATACATGCTTTGCTTGACATGTTGTGTGTTCGGAGCCGCTCTTCTGCGTACCTCGGTTGTAAAGAGTGGTTATTTGAGTTGTTTCTGAAAAAATCAGACCAGCTAGTCTGGCAACAACTTTCAAAGTCACTTAAATCACCTTTCTTCCCCATTCTGATGCTCTGTCTGAACTTCAGCAGGTTGTCTAGACCAAATGCACTGACTTGCTGCCATGTGATTGGCTGATTAGATTTTTGTGTCAATGAGCAGTTTAACATGTGTACCTAGTGAAGTGGCTGGTGACTGTATTTCTTTCATACAGTAGCACTTTGATGATATATGTGTTCTACTATCTTTTCTACAGAGTTGACTTAACCTCAATTTGCCTTGTGCATCACTAATGGTCCATTAAACTTATGACTTCTCTGCATCAGGCTGAGTTTGCAGCACATCAGGGTTTAGTTCATTTGATCTCCTTATAATTAAGAAAAATCTGTGGGGCTTCTCTACTTGCAAATCCATAAAATTATTATTCACTGGAGGTTGCTGAGGCTATCGTCTGAGGACATAAGGCAGACAAGAATGTTGTATTTGGATTCCATTAATGCACATTTATAAAACCTTATCATTAAAGGTTACTACAAGTGTGTGAAGAATTAAATGAAAAGGCATACCCCAAAACCTTTAAGGTGAGGAGATCTGGTGGCTCTGCTATGCTGTTCAGGGCATTTTGCTGGTAGGATTTGGGTTCTCATATCCCCTTAGAGGTGATTGGTGTCTCCTAATCATAAAAAAAAAGTCGTCCTAAGTGATTCTATGATGAAACATTTTCATTGTTATGAAAGACGTCTTTTTTTGGGATGGTAAAACCCCCATCTGTAGAGCATGATAGGTCATTCAGTGGTTTAATGAGTATAAAAATGATGTGAATCATATGCCATGGTCTTCACAGTCACCAGCTGATCATCAGAGAGATCAGTGTTAGACAGCACTCTGCATCACCATCATGAAAACACCAAATGAAGGGATATCTTTTTGAGGAATGGTGCTTCATCCCTCCAGTAGAGTTCTATAGACTTGCTAAAGACCTGTTGACCCACTAAGATGCTTTATGCTGTTTTTTCCATCTTACTGATGGGTGAAGGAACCTCTAAGACTAGTTTCTGAAAGGAAAATATTAGTGACTAGATAGAAAATACAGATTTGTGAACCTAGGTTTAATGTTTTTAGCTCATGAGGTTTCATAACAACATAGTGGTATGTGTAGTGTTTCCCTGGATCTCAAAGGGGCCCCAGAGACATCCGGTGATGCTATTTTGCATGTAAAAAGTGTGGGTGTGATAATCACTAGCTGTCCAACAAAGATTGCTACAAAACATGGACAACAGCTTAAATTGCCTGTTACATTCCTGCCACATAATAAACACCTTGGAGGATGCCCACCTACTTTCTTTCACTCCCTGCGCTTCCCTCACTTTTTCTCTCCCTCTTCATGTCTCCAAAGTCTGTTTCCTTCTTTCTTCCCTAAAAGTAATTACCACTCTGCTGGAGCCAGATGTTTCCAACAGCAGAGCTTATCGTCAGCTCCATGTTGTAGAGGCAGCCAGCCAAACTACAAACAAACATGAATGGATTTGGAAAATTTGAAAATGAAGGATGCATTTTTCATTCCCTTGTGCTGCCATGTTATCTTTTTACACAGCTAAACATCCAGAGCTACTGTCGATGTTAGTCCCGTCCTTTGATTACAATCGGCTGATGTAGACTGAAATGACCCTTTGCTTGCATTTGATCCTGATCAGCAAGACTAGATTAGATAAGAGGATGAAACTTTAATGACTCCTGGAATATGGGACCATTGCCCTTCCAAAGACCCAAAATATTGATAACAGCAACAACAAAGAAAGTTTTAAGACCTACTGAGGAGAAACAAATGCATGTAGAAATACATTGATTGATTGATACATTTATTGAGCACTGGATGGAGGAAGCTGTAGAGGGGACAATATTAAGAAATAACTTAAGCATCACTGTTTTAAACACCTCCAAACCTATCTGAGTTAACTCACATTACATTGTGTACTGTTAATGATTAAGATTAGCATGTCTACACAGGATATGTGTAAACAAATGACAGTCTTTGGTATAAACCCAATAACAATGGGTCGATACTGGTTCAACTTTCTTTGGATGATATTTACCAATGTAAGGGATTCTATGCGCAACTGTGCCAAGAAAAATGGCTGTGAACCTATATACTTTTGCCATTTAATCGTAAAGTTTTATAGAATTTACTCTCGATATAACAGAGGCACTGACTGTGACAGAAAGCTTTGTTCAGCTGGACGGCTGGCAGAAATGAACACTTCAAGCACTCCTTTGTTTACCTGCATCAGTTCATCAAAAAGTATGGGAGGCTTTAAATGAATAATATGCTGTGATCAGTGATCAGAATTCTTCAGTGTGTGCTGCTGCTGGGAAATGACAACCATTTTTTTTATTCAGGTGTGTTGCACAATGTCACATTTCTGAAGGGCCTGATACACTATGCCCACCTACAGGCCAATTTCTAAATGATACAGTATCTCAATCCCATACTATATTTCTAACTACTGGGGACTCTGACAAGGAAGAAGAAACATGGCCTAGATCAAACAAGGAAATTAACATTAATAGAAGTATTTACATTGGGAAATAACCATTTATTCCATTTGAGCCAAATTCAAAATAATTGCAGCTTCCATGCTGTTTAGCCATCTGATACAACAGCAAAATACATTAACTGATTATCTTTAGATCTCTGACTTCCAAAGAATTTAAATGCCCTGCTTTGATACTGAGCCAGACACATACACAGTGGTGTGAAAAAGTCTTTGCCCCCTTCCTGATTTCTTAGTTTTTTGCACATTTGTCACACTTACATGTTTCAGATCATCAAACAAATGTTAATATTAGACAAAGATAACCTGAGTAAATACAAAATGCAGTTTTTTTTCATTGATTAAGGGGAAAAAAAGCAATGCAAATCTACCTGGCCCTACGTGAAAAAGTAATTGGCCTCTAAACCTAATAACTGATTGTGCCACCAATGGCAGCAAGAACTGCAATCAAGTGTTTGTGATAAATGGCATTGAGTCTTTCACATACTGTGGAGGAATTTTGGCCCACTCTTCTTTGCAGAATTGCTTTAATTCAGCCACATTGGCGGGTTTTCGAGCATTAACGGCCTGTTTAAGGTCATGCAAAAGCATCTCAGGCAGATCTAAGCCTGGACATTGACTAGGCCACTCCAAAACCTTCATTTTGGTTTTTATGAGCCATTCAGAGGTAGAATTGCTGGTGTGTTTTGGATCATTGTCCTGCTGCATAACCCGAGTGTGCTTGAGCTTCAGGGGGCGAGCTGATGGCCTGACATTCTCCTTCAGGATTTTCTGGTAGAGAGCAGAATTCATGGATCCATCAATTACAGCAAATTGTCCAGGTTCGTCACACGACCACCACCATGTTTGACTGTTGGTGGGATGTTCTTTTAATGAAATGCTGTGTTAGTTTTATGCCAGATGTAACAGGATGAAAACCTTCCAAAAAGTTCAGCTTTTGTCTTGTCATTCCACAGAATATTTCCCCAAAAGTCTTGGGGATCATCAAGACGTATTTTTGCAAATGTGAGATGAGCCTTTGTGTTCTTTTTGGTCAGGAGTGATATTTGCCTAGGAAGTCGCCCATGGATGAAGAGGTTGAAGCTCCAGCAACACTTGTGGTATAAAGAACAGCTTTATTACTTGACCAATGTGTTTCAGCCCATGGCCTTTATCAGGGACATGAAGGCCACAGGCCTAACCCCGAAACGCATTGGTCAAGTAATAAAGCTAATAAAGTTTTGCTGGAGCTTCAACCTCTTCAGACCTTTGTTCTTCTCCATGCACCTTGGAAGCAGGTGACGTGCCAGAAACCTCCATTCTGTATTCTCCATTCTGGATGCCATTTTTGCCTATTCTCTTTCTTATTGTTGAATCATGAACACTGACCTTAACTGAGGCAAGTGAGGCCTACAGTCCTTTAGATGTTGTTCTGGGTTCTTTTGTGACCTCCTGGATGAGTAGTTGATGCGCTCTTGGAGTAATTTTGGTAGGCCGGGTACTCCTGGGGAGGTTCAGCACTGTTCCGTTTTCTCCATTTGTGGATAATGGCTCTCACTGTGGTTCACTGGAGTCCCAAAGCCTTAGAAATGGCTTTGGAACCCTTTCCAGACTGACTTTGTTTCTCATCTGTTCTTGTGTTTCTTTAGATTGTGGCATGATGTGTTGTTTTTGGTTCTTTAAGCCTACTTCACTTTGTCAGACAGGTGATTTCTTGATTCAACAGGTCTGGCGGTAATCAGGCCTGGGTGAAACTGAACTCTGCTTTCCAAACAATGTGGTTAATCCCAGTTAATTCATGATTTAACAAGGAGGGACAATTAGTTTTTCACACAGGGCCAGGTTTGGATAGCTTTTTTTCCATTAATAAATGAAATCCTCATTTAAAAACTGTGTGTTGTATTTACTTGGGTTATCTTTGTCTAATATTAAAATGGTCTGAAACATGTAAGTGTGACAAATATTAGAAAAAAAAAAGAAATCAAGAAGTGGGCAAATACTTCACAGCACTGTAACCCTACATTCACATCAAGAGGCTATATTTAAATATTTCTTAAAGCCTGTGCATCAAAGGTAAAAGGTTTCCTTCAATGTTTCAGATGAAAATTTGACCTCTATTTCACATGTGTCATCCACTCTATCATAACGCCTGCACACAAATGCACATGCAGTGTGCACTCAAACAAGGTTTCTACTTGCACACACAGTTTGACACCTACCTCCCACCTCTCACAACAGGGCAGATTCATTCTGATCCAGAATCTGTGAGATAATGACTGTGCTCTCAGATTCCTCAACACAAAGAAGAGAATTCCAAGTGTTTTGTTTTCAGTGTATTCAGAGAGGAGTGTAGATTTTGGTTAGGGGGATAACTTTAAAGAAAAAAACAAATATAAGATCCATCCATCCATCCATTGTCTACTGCTTATCCAACTCAGGGTCGCGGGGCAAATATAAGATATATAAGAATATATGATATATGATATAAAATACATCCAAACTGGTGCGCCACAGTTATTCTGATGTATTCCCTGTTTACTGTTCATGTAACATATCTTTAAACATTACAGCTTTCACCACGCTATCATGCTTTGAAGCATCAATAATTCCTCTATGTGGCGAATCACACACACACACACAGCAGCAAATGGGGAGATCCACCTCACCAAAGCTTTGTCTCAACTATATTTGCATACTTGCTGTTAACACCAACACAAAATAAGCTCTCACTATAATGGCTAATGGCTAAACAGATGCTCAGTTGGACTGTGTGTTTTACGACAAAACTTGGAAATTTAGGTACTCCATCTAAATCTAGTCTGTTACTGAGACTGACATCAAGTGGCACAGCATGAGTCCAATGAACACTAACTGGAGCACAGAAAATAACTTGAGTAAAAAGAGTAGAACTGGAAATCACATAATTTCACTCCCATTATCTGCTTTCTCTACCCCTTACAAAAAGTTTCCTGTGGTACTGATATGGTCTGACCTCTAGGTAGGTTTCCAGAGGCGATGCATTCCTGTGGTAAGGTATCACAGAGCCTGTAGTACTGAAGATTTGCAGTGCATTTGGAACAATAGATTTACCACACAGTACATGTCGTGTGGCACTGCAGCATAGATAGTGCCTCACAGAGTGTCTGTGTTTTCATTTAAGTTAAATTAAAGTCACCATTTAAAAACACAAGATGGAGAGTAAAACACAACTAAGGCTGTGGGTTTTTTGTGTTAAGCAGAGATCAAAGATGGAGCTGATTCTGTGAAACAATAACATTACTCGCTAAAAAGATTAAGAAGATGACAAAGATTGTGTTCAGCTTTTAATACGTATAGAACAAATTGAACCATAAAACGTTTATTCCTCCTTGCAGCTTTGTCCAGAGGATTTTCTACGTTGACTTTGTGTGTACTAAATCATATTAAACTATCCCCTGCATCAGCCTTTGAAGCTCTTTTTCACATTTGAATGCGCCAGCACGCTGCCATCAACATTTCCCTTGCACCCAAGGCTAAATGTGCATCAACATTTTTGTTTTTTACACAAATTTTGTTCTTTGCAACTGAGTCATAAGGAGAAATAATGCTTATTGCTGAACACACACATGCTTTCTCTGGTTGTGGTTAATGATGATGGTGAAGAGTATTTTTCAAAGTAACTATGTCAGAGTCTCAGACACACATCCGTCATTGTTGCATCTCAAAGTTAAAAGATAAGTATATGCATGGTTTATGTGCAGAACAGTGTTGCAGTGGTTAGCACTGTTGCCTCACAGCAAGAACGTCCTGGGCTCAAATCTACCCACTGACTGGAGCCTTTCTGTGTGGAGTTACAGTGTGGCTGGGTTCCCTCTCAGGCTTCCTCCCACAGTCCATAGACATGCATGTTTGGGTTAATTGATGATTTTAAATTGGCTGTAGGTATGAATGTTGTCTGTCTTCAGCATTAGGCCTGTGATGGACCAAATCTCAATCCAATAGAGCACCTTTAGGATGTCGTGGAACAGGAGATTCACATCGTGGATCATCAACTGATTTGGAACAGAGTAAATGAGCTTTAGGTGTGCAAACACTCTTAGATCTGAGTGCACAAGTTTATTACAAATTAGCAATTAAATGATAATGAAGTTGAGATTGACTGGAGATGGTGGTTGGCACTTGCAGACAGGTTTAAGTGTAGGCAGAT
>VVAS01115798.1:0-12395 GCA_015103295.1 Ptychochromis oligacanthus
CTTAGAGTACATCTTTCATCATCTTCCAATGCTGTGATTGCAGCCATTCCCCAACTCTCTGTGAATAGTACTCATGGCCATTGATCAATGGTCATGACAATTTGCATACCATTGATCATGAAATTGACCTGACGGCCCATTGTTTACCAATGGTGCCAGTTTCAGTCATTATGCAAATGTACTGTTTATAAGGTTGGGGAAACCTGCAGTCAGCTGAGACTGAGGAAGTCACTTGGATGAGTGACGAAACGTTTCTCCCACAGAAAACGCTACGTCCAGATGAACAGAATCAACCTTCTGGGATTTCCTTACCTGGATGATTGAGCATGCATCAAGACGTTTTGAACAAAAACAATTTTACATAAACTCATCATTTTGTTCTCAACAAGTTATACAATGTATGTCAGTAAAGATTTTCAACTTGAATATTTCATTCATGAAGATACATATACATGGACACACATATACTTCCAGACAGGTATAAATAAATAAATAAATAAATAAATAAATAATCACCATCCAAACAAGCTAAATATCAGATATAAAAATGCTGAGTAGGTCCTGTGGATTCTAATTTGGCTTAAGATGACAAGAAAAGTCTAAGTCACTCGAAAGAGGGATTGTTTTTTTGGGGTAAGGATTGCAGGACTGCTCCGCTGGCTAGTTTGTTTAAATAGGAACCGTGACTAAAGCTGAATTTATATCCAGAGGAAACATGTCAGTAAACAAAGGTTCACAAACTTTGGCTCACAGTGCAAATAAGGGAAAACAGCAGAGCAACTCTTCCTCAGGTGACTAAGAATCTTAATGCAGGATGTGATCAGACTGTCAGCAAGAACAATCCACTGATGATTATATAGAGGCCTATTAAAGTATGGTTGCAATGCATAAACCTGTCATTACAAAGATTAATGCATGTTTGAGAGCTGAGTGGTGCGCGAACGCACTGTTCTAGAGAGATAAGGAAACGGTCAGCAGATGACTCATCGTTTACCATATATAATATAGGCCTGGATCCTTGATGCTCTACAGTGAGGGGATCCAGTGGCTCAATTATGCTGCAGGGGGGCATTTTACTGAAAAAAGCTCATATCCCTACCATTTATGTAAGCAGTGTCCATCATAAAGAGGCATATAGACAGTAGCACATATACTACACTGTACTCCTTTTTAACTTTTTGCTATGATTTATAAATGAGTAAGAGTGGGCACACTTTTCTAACAATGACAATTCTTCTAATACCTGAGACTCTACTTAAATAGATGTTGCAGCTTGGAGTTTTTAGAAAACTGTGAATATGCATTACCTGTAAGGCCTGGCTGTTCCCTTCATCCGATACCTGGGCCTTTAATTTAACCAGCTCTGCCTCAGCTGCCTCCTTGTCAGTCAGAGCTTCCTGAAGCCTCCTGCTCAGGATGCCCACAGCATTCTCATAGGCCTTGTGTTTGGCCTTCATCTCCTTCTGAGCGCTGGTCAAATCTGTTCCCAGCTTCTTCACACGCACCTTCTGTTCAGTGATGGCCCTATTTCAAAGAACATATGAATGCAAATGTTCAAAATCAATTTTATTTACAGACACATAACACAAATGCTGTCATTGTGAGGATGAATGTACTTTTAAAATCACATAATTCATCACTAACTCATATTTCTATGAGGAGTTTCAGCATTATCCCTTATATGTATTTATAAATAGCACTTGACAACAGGGATGTGCATCGTGTGCCAAGTCATTACCGTGCGAGCACATGACTCACTTTTTGGCTTCTGCCTCCATTTGCTCCACCTGTTTCCTCAGACCCTCATTCTCCTGTGTCACTGCTGCTAGCTGGCTCTGATCAAACTGTAGAGACTGCATTCAAATAAAAGAATGGTACCCAAGATTAATATTTTCTTTACCTTTATTATTACAATACTTTAATGTCATAAGCAAATATCAGACAAACTACAGTACCTGAATCTGGTTTTCTAGCTGATCCCTTTCTTTCTGAATGGTTTGCAGATGGGCCTCCATGTTACTCATCTGCTCCTGGACTCTCACCACCTCCTTTTGCAGTCGGGTCTGCTCCAGCTCTGCCTTCTGCTTCTCCCCCTGCACACCCAGCAGCTCCTGCTTCAGGTCCTTCACCTCTGTCATCAGACGCTTTTTGGTGGACTTGAGCTCAGTGATCAGCTGGTCTTTGGAGCTGGCATCCCTGCGGTATGCTTCCACCATCACCTGTGAAGTTAATGACATTTTTGCCCCGATGAAAGGTATGCGCAAAACAAAATACTTTTAAAGATGTGTGAGTAGTCTTGCTCATATTGCCTTGACTGAGACAGTAGGCAAAAAAACCCCAAAAAAACAAAAACTAACAACACATTGGAAATGCACTGCAAGAGAGAGGGCTGCATCATCTCTAGGCTCGAAAGACACTTAATTTCACTGAAAGTGTCTATTCATGACAAGTTGGATAGGCTTTATTTATCTATTTACTTACTTACTTTATTTATTGGCCAAATAGCATTGTTTTAGGAACATGAATACACATATTTAGCACACACAAAAAAATAACAGGAGTCCATCAATGAAAACAGCTATAGTGAATACTCTTTTTTTCTGATGAAAAGCCTTTAAAATGTCAAATATATTTCTAAACTTTTAATGACAGGACAGCTGCACAAGTGTGTTGTACCTTGTATGAATTAAGCAGAAAAAATAAAATGAAAACTCATTTTAAGATTGAATTTCCAGAAAAAAAGTCAGAAAAGTACAACCAAATGCACAAATACCTTATTTGCTTCCTTTCATTCTGTATGTATTTAATATTTTATTATCAACAATCCTAAAGTATACAGCTGACTTCCTATTATTATAGTTTCTTTACATGCAGTAAAGAGAAGGATTAGTTTATTGATAATACCGTGACTTTTTCACAAATTCTTCAATCCCCCTGGTACACTATTATGCATTTCATGTGCTGCTGAAAGCAGTCCAACTACTATTTGATGGACCAAGATGTTAATGCATGAGTATGAAGAATACAATGCAATAACTCAAGCCTTGAAAGGCATAAAATGCAGTGCACAAGTCTGTCATTCTGTCAACTAACTCCACCCTCTTTATGACAGACTGTCAATGCAAAATAAAGCAGCATCCAGTTAGGCGTGTCGACCACCACTTTTCTCCAGAGAATGTGACTGCCATCTGGCTCTACAATACATCCTCCCACGACAGCCACAGCTTCAGCCAGCTGGGAGACACTCTGACAAGTGGTTTATAAATGTACATTAAGTCTTTCTGGGTTGCTACTAACAAAGCAAGTGCAGGCTGCATACAATACCATGTAAAAGCTAAGGAGGTGTCTTACCTTTTGTTGCTGGAACTGCTCTTTTAATTTTTGAGTTTGTTTCTTCAGGGAATTATTTTCTTGTTGTAGAGTTTCAATCTGTAACATAACAAAATTCTTTCATTACTTACTATATGTTGTTTCAAAATGCTACTTTAATTCTGTTTGAATTAATATTAATTATGCTGAGGGGGAAAAAAAAAATCAGGTAGAAAAACAAGGCTTGTATTAACTAAAAATGCATTTTGACCCTTCACAAGCGTGTTAACATTTAATACAATTCCTAAAAGCTACACACATACAAACAAATAAAAAAAAATCATGTAAATTTCAAATAGGTTAACTCTAACTCAATATAGTATTACCTTGTCTTCTGTTTCATACCTGATTGGCCTTGACTTGGACTTCCTGTCGTAGCTGATCCAACACATCTGAGGCCACCAGAACATCCTCTCCAAGCCGCTCAGCACCCTTGTCAAGTTGGCTCTTGTCTGCCCGGGCTGCCTGCAGTGCTACCTCCAGGACAATCTTCTCATTCTGGAGGTACTGGATGTTGTCGTCCTTGGCACTGCTTTCTGTCTGCAGCTCAGCCAGCTGAGCCTCCAGCTCCTGGTACCGGGCCTCTAGCTGGTTGATGGACTGCTCTTTGGTGTGTAGGTTCTCCTGAGTGGTTGTCAGCTGGCGCATCAGCTCCAGATGTTCTTTCTGAAGTGTCTGCAGCTGCACATCCTTCTGGGAAAGGGTTAACCTTAACTAGGACGAAAAAGAATTTAGAGCATAGTTTACTAGTAGAATATTAATGCATGTGCAGGGTTAATGTCATAGTTACATTTGGCATGAATACCTGCTCTAGTTCTCTTTCCAAGGTGCTGGCTGTGTTGGCCAGTTTTGTTAACCGCTCTCGCTCATCCTCAAACTCCTCCAGTTTGTGCTGTAGGTCATCTTCCACCATGCTTTTTGCATCCTGGATCTGCTTGTAAGCAGCTTCTTGGGTTAGCATGTCAGCCTACATCGCAGACAGTAAAAGGATGTTAAACAATGTCCAAATATAGTTAAGATACCCATTTACACAAGTCATTACATACACAATGTTTAAAGCAATCCTAACGTTTTATCTGGCTTTATTTAATGCTCTTTGACTACATAATAAACTTCATGTACAGTTTGTTTTGGCTTTACATTCAAACCAGAATTTGGCATATTCAGAAAAGGATGTTAAAGAACATACCTCAATGCTTTGCAGCTGTACAGCAATACGTTCTTTTTCTTTGATGGAGCGATGCTGGGTCTCAGTGAGCTGATGTGACAGTGTCACATTTTCCAGTTTCAGATGCTCCAGAACACCAATCTGAGTCATCTGTCCAGCCTGGGAAAGATTAAAAAAAGTCAACAGTTATGTCACCGATATGACAACTCTTTGCTAATGCCAAGCCATGATGTCAAAACAAACTTCATAAGCATCAAACTCACCTGCATGTTGGCCATTTCACTTTGCAGCCGCACTCTTGCCTCCTGGGCCAGAGCTAGCTGCTGCTGGTACCACTGTCTGACCTGCTGGAGTGAATCGATCTCGGCCTGGGAGGTCTTCAGCCGGCTCTGCAGGGTGCTGCGCTCCAGCTGCACCTGTTGAAGCTGACTCTGAAGACCACCCATCTGCTGACGCAACTCCTGAACTGCAAAAGTGCAGGATCAGAACATCAAATTTAGAAACATCTGGTGAGGGTGGCTACATACACTCAGCTATTTGGGTCTCCATTACTCACCTGTATTGTCCCTTGAGGTTACAGTGTTTTGCATCTCCTCCACTTTGCCCATCAGCCTGTTGTATTGGTCTTCAGCAACTTTCAGATCATTGCTTAGAGAAGCCAGACTGGCATTCTTGCTCTCTATGCTACCCTGGAGCTCCACCATAGCCTTCTCTAGCTGGCTGCAGTTTTGCCGCAGTGTGCCAACCTCTGTAGTGAGGGTGCTCTGCTTCTCCTGGCTGACTTGAGCCTCCTCCATTTTAGCCTGCAGTTGTGCATTCACTGTTGCAAGCTGGGCCTGAAGCTCTGTCTTCTCCTTGAGAGCCTAGAGGGCAGGGCAGGTGGTTATAGCATTTACCCCAATTATTCTAAGTGTGTAGTGGTATTATATGGATGGCCCACAAGAGTATATTAAGAGCTGAAGTGCAAAAAGGACAAAAAAATACTATTAATAGTCTGTATTACCTGATTAGCCTCAGATGACAAGGATTCCAGTTGGCCCTCAAGCCTCATTTTCTCTTTCAACACTTGAAGCATTTCATCATGGCCCATCACAGAACTCTCCAAAGAAACACTGAAACAAATGTAAACAACCTCAGTTAATAAGGAGCAATAAACAAGTTGATAAGTTTAACAAAAGAGTTAAATCTTTTTTTATTTAAGAAAAAATATTTTTAATAATAATACAAAAATCCAACATCAGTAAATTTGAGTTTTTAAATTAAGCAGTATCTACAATTACACCACCATTTTAGGTTATCTTAACTCAAATAATGCATTTGGACATTTTATGATTTGCCTTTCCCATCTGAAACGGACAAATACCTGCTGGAGAAGCTGTCCCTGCGGCTGCGAGGCTCTGCTGTCCCTTCTCTTTCCTGCTCCAGCTCCTGCAGGTGCTGCTCCTCAGTGGCTGCCTGCAGAACCTCCTGCAGGGAAGGGAACTGACCCATGGCCTCAGGGGCGATCTCACGCCCATCCACTGTGTACGGTCCCTGCTGTCTCTCCATTGCTGCAGAGAGCATACCATAGGTCCCCCTGGTAGACACACTGCTGTAGGAAGAGCTGTCACTGTCGTTGCCATCATTCCCTGGCCTCACCCCTGATTCACTGCCATTGATTTCTGACACACTGTCCCTGATGTTGAGCAAAGCACTGGACTGTGCCTCTGTCTCAAAGGTGCTGCACTCTGACGTCACACTGATCTCAGACAGTGTGGACACAGAGCTAATAGTGGAGTTAACGGAGCTTATGTCTGCCGTCTTTATGCCACCCCCTCCTCCTCCACCATCATTCTCAGGAGACTTGTAGTCAGCTAAGGAGTGGATCTTGCTAGGGCGAGGTGACCTGGACTTCTTCTCCTTGGTTGGGGGTATTCCCAGGCTACCAAGTTTGGGACCACGTGGGACACTGGTCCTAAGGAAAGAATACTCCTTGGTCATGGCAACGGTACTGGCCCGAGGTAATGCCTCAGGATGTAGCATAAGCTCTGGATCCAGGGTACTGAATGGTCTGTTCTTGGTGGTTGTGCGGTGAGACTAGAAAACAGAAGAAAGAATAAGAAGTCGTATCTGAATCAAATGTATAGACACCTACTTCTACACCTACTCTTTAAATTTTAAAATTTATCCAACACAAAGTCAAAAATGTGTAAATATTTATACCCATTGGAGCCAAACCTTAAAACTCTGTCACATTTAATATTGCAGCATTTTTTTTAATCTTTACAGTTACAGCAATAATTACTCTAATTACTGACGTTCTGGATCTTTATCCAAGTCACAATTATAGACAAAGAAGTTAAACTAATAACACAGGAAAAGACAGTAAAAAGTCAATTAACTCTCTAGCAGCAACAATCACCATCAAATCTCCTGTAGCAGCTGAACATTGAGGGGGAATTTTGGACAATTCCTTCTACAAAACTGTTTCAGCTCATCAATATTCCTGGGATATCTTCAGTTAACAAAACTCTTCAAGTCATGCAACAGCACCTCAGTCTGGTTAAGGTCAAGACTCTGATTTGAGTCCTGACCTTGAGAATTTATATCTTTTTTAATCATTCAGTTGGTTTTCTTGTGACACTGTATTGCTGCATAACCCAACCTCTACTAAGCGTCAGGCAATGGCCAGCTGCTCTGACATTTTCCTATAACTTTCTTGATATAATTTGAATTCATTGACTGGAAGCCTTCCAGGTCCTGAGGTAACAAAGCAGCCCCAAAACTGATGCTTCCTCCACAATGGTTCCTAGTTCGGGTGAGATTGTGATGCTGGTATGAAGTGCAGCTTTTTTGCCAGATAAATTACGCTTTCTCTTTGTATTCACCCACCCTCTCCTTCTGTCTCTGCACTCTGTACTGTTTTAGTTGCTCCTCCAGGCGCCGGCGAGCCTCCAGGCGGATCTTCTCCTCATTCTCCATGTCCAGCGATGGCTTCTGGTTGGCTGAAGGGATGAGGTATAATGAATGTTAGGACAACATGACGAATGCTATCCTTTAACACATACTACCCAACTACACCACAGCACATTATTTAAACTGGCTGTTATTGCATGATTGCAAATGATGGGTCCTGGCATGGTGATGACTGAAGCTGCCTGGAGGTTGGTTCTCAAATGGCAATGGTAAACAAATTATTCAAATTGGAGTTATTTTAATCCCTGGCCAGTTTTAGTACAAATCAGTGGCTAGTACGTCACAAAGTACAACTGTGACATTTCACCCGAGAGCTAATGCAATTTTTAGAGCAGGAGTAGCATAAGTATTACATGCTACATCAATAAATTTAAAGGTGGCCTGCACTACACAGGTATACAGCTAGAATACAGCAATTAGTAGATGTGTAATGAATCAATGCTTTATGTTCACAAACAATTAAGAGATACTTCATGTGATTGCTTTTTTTTTTTTCCTGTGGAGTTATTTTTATTCGCTGTGGGAGTTATAATGTGCAGGCAAACAAAATCAGCAGTTATTGCCATGTTTAAAAATATAACATTTCATAACTGTGAAGAAGGCAACTATGCCAATTTTTAAAATACCATGAAAATGATAACAAATCAGCGGGATTAGTACCAAAACAAAGCCATGCGCTCAAAAAGTGGTTTAAAAAAAAAGCACCCACACCAAATTCTAGTCAAGCGACTGATTGCTATTAGAGTTGTAAAGGGGAGGTAAAGTCAAACAGCTAAATGAAATCCTTATCAAATCCTTCTTTCCAGATAACACACATACTGGGGAGTTACAGCAAACATTTGTACATGAGCCAAAGACCAAAACACTCCACACCAAAATGAGGTTAAAATACAAAGGGTTATAGAGGGGGCATTCACTGCACACAAGTTTATGCTTACACAGTTCAGTCTCCTGCATAGGCATACTGAGTCTGAGTGACTGCAATGCATCACCCTTGTGAACCGTGACCTCAGCACTAGCCCCCTCAGACTTCTCTAGCATCATGGGTGGATAAGCAGCCACACCTGGGGAGGGCTCTTGGGTCTGTGAGTTGACAGGGGAGCTGGTGCTCTGGGGAGGAGCTGTCGGAAGCAGGGTGTCCCCTGCAGTACCGAAGCCCTCTGTCAGTCCGTTTCCATTTGGCATCACATCTGAATTGAAAGGACCTGAAAGAGGAAGGGGGAAAAAAAGCCCTCAGGAATGCAACAATTAGTCACGAGAAATTCTTGTGAACTAGTCTGAGTGGATGTGATTCTTCTGGCAAACTGGCTGGGCAACTTTGTCAAGCAACAACAGCTTAAGTGAAAACAGCAACCACAAACATTCATGCAACAGTTTTCTACTGAAGCATCCCCCCTAGCTGCATCTACTCTACAACAGGGATTCAGCTTGGAAAGAACAGACATTTAAAGGTACCAAATATCTATTTTCTCTGCCAGCCACAGACTACAGACAAATGTGTCATTTTCTGTCAATGGTGGAACAGGTTTGTTCATTTTAATCTTATTATACATGCTTAAAAAGTCATTTAAAGGGATGCTGATAGTTGCCAATTTAGTTACAGATATTTAATCGTACAGAAAATTAGTTAGGCATTGAAACCACATTTCCAGAGGCTTTACACACAAATTCAACATTATATGTACACTATTCAGCAAAGCACATTTGTATTTCAACTGGAATGAACTGCTCATGATCAAAAGTGGAGCCCAAAAGCTTCTTTAAAGAACAATGTCATTAAATAATTTAACACATCAAAATCAAGATAATGGTCAACCATTCAGCCTGTGGAAAACTTTAAATGTTTTTGTGGTTCTGGGTAGAGCTTTGTTAAGTTTGACAAAATCACTTTGCTACTTTGATCTGACAATTCTTTTGTCAGTCTGTCTCATGTGTATCCACCAACTCGAGCACTTACAAATACATTTTCTGTCAGATTCTTCTCACAAACCTAACACACTGTAGACAATGAGCATTGTTGCCTTCAGATGATGAAGAACTAGAATTCTCAATCATTCTCAGTATTATATAGTTCAGCTATATAATACTTTTGGTCAAAGAGCTGTGTAACATAGAGATGCAAGAAGGCCTCAGGGCTTGTAGTAACCACCGAAACAGGTCATGCATGACAGGATACAAGTATTAGATAAAAGAGATATTAGTAACAAGCCAAAAGGGGCTAAAATAGGGGCACATCAAAACTCAAACCAGATACCGCAAAATCTAGGAATATATTATCCTTTCAAAAAAAGCATCAGTACTTACCATTATGAATACCCCCCTTTGCATTTGGTGGATTTTCCAGCCCTTGTTTTAATGGCGTTTCATGCTCCACAACAGTGGCTTGAGCTTCTTTGGATTTTATAACTTGGTCCTCTTGATAAGCACTGGCCTCCATCTGGGCTGCCACTGACTGCTCAGTATCCACTTCCATTAAGAAAAGTAACAGTCACAGCACTGCTGGTGCACTTTTTGAAAGGACATCTCACTGCACCATCTTCTTAGGAGGCAGCCTAGCTGGGAGCATGACAGTCTGCAGGAGCACCTCCACGCACGGACAACAACAGAGAGAACACCTTTAACATGCAGCTTATGATTTGCAGCTCCTGTTTGGAGATTACAACACATTAGAAAGATAAACATGCATCACAGAAGAAGCCGCGGCGACTTACCAGTGATCAGCTTTAGACACTAATAAGGTTATGTAACAACAGCCTGCTTTAATTTAAACATAAGCTAGAGTCAAAGACTAACAAGATGCCTCAGTAATTTGATTTTTTTTTTTCAGATTAAATACAACAACACTGCACTAATTTACGTGTATTTTAAAAACAAACCCATTTAAGAAACGTTTCCCCTTTTTTAATCGGCCAATTTTCAGCCACGCACCACTTAAGTAAATCTGTGAGGGAATGCGTGTGTCCTACCAGAGATACGCCTGGTCAAGCAGACAGTCGACATTTAAATTCAAGTCTTCGCTGAGATTGTTTGACTGCCCCCGGCTTAAAGTGCGATGACAGCGGTACTCTGCAAAGCTCTTCCGCGCGACGGTGTCATATTATTACGTATCGCGCTGTAAATGATAACCTTTGACTCATAGAGTGTGTTGCTAAGACTGGTGTCCAGCCACTGGACACACACAACGGCTACAACTGCTGCTGGTGGCTAGGTTGCTAGCCTCTGGTCAGGCGGGTGTTATCCGAGTCAACAACTCGGGAGAAAAAAAACAAACAAAAAAAAACAAAACAAGACAATTGTTGATAAACGTTATTGTAAAGTCCCTATATTGTCAGCGACTGGGCTGAATTATTCTGGTTCATACATACCTGGCAATGACAAGAAAGGCACACTGAAGTTTAGGTGGGTAGCACTAGCGAGCGGAGCTAACGTGACAGCTAATTAGCCGCGAGACCTGTCAAGCTAAGAGCTGCTACTAGCAGCGCCAATGGAGTAGCAATTTCTGAAACGCTTAAAGTGATTCAACGAAATGCTTTTTGTTAGAAACCCACGTATGAATTATATATATATATAAAAAGACAACATGGATAAATGTCACAAAAGAAAATAAATGCTCACCTTCTTGCGAGTTTCGCCTTTCACTACGTGGCTGTTTAGTTTCGGTCGCTTTTCTGTCCGACTAGAAACACACGCTTCAAACAATGCGCTATTCGGAGCAACAAACTAAGCCTGCCAGGTCACTGTTTGCACGCTCAAATGTTGAAATTTAAATACAAAATCATATCATATGAATTCGTGTAATATTTGACAACGTACACAGCGATAATACGTGCATTACACGACCCATAATCCGGAACGGACAGTCGCTGGTGGTGAAAATCTCGGATGTGGTACAATGCTTCACTCTTGTGGTCAAATGCCGCTCCCTGCTTTCCAGCTGTGCAGCCACCCTGCAGCTGCGGTAAGCACGAAAAGTACCATTACACGCTGCTGGTGCCATTTTATGAGCCTTACCCAGACTGTGCACTTAAATGCGTCAATATGCGCATGATTAAATTATGCCACTACTTAACGTAATGAGATTAAACGGGATTCCACATCTAGGAGTTTAGCTATGTTTACATCGGCCTTCGATTAAAGGCGAATCACTTTCACAGGTACAGTGCTGTGCAAAAAGTTTGAGCCACCCCTCATTTCTTTATATTTTCATAGGAAAATGGGAAATGAGTGCAGAGATTTATTTAAACGTGCAAACATACGTGGGAATACAGTATATAAGGCAAAAACAGTTTCTACAATTCTAACGAGCTTGAAAGTGTGACCGCCTTTATTCTTCAACACACCCTGAACTGTCTTAGTCAGGCTTTCTTGTAATTTCTTTAGTCTTCAGGAACAGTTCTTCAAGCTTCTTTTTGTTCCATTCTCTGTCAAGATGATCCCACACTGCTTCAGTAATGTTGAGCTTCGGGAGGTCAATCCATGACTGATAGTGTTTCATTGTGTGCTTTTCTATTAAGGTATGCTTTTACTGCATTTGCGGTGTGTCTGGGATCATTTATCATGCTGAAAAATTAATCCTTTGCCAGTGAGACCCTTTCCAGATGGTGATAACGCCTTCAGTTTTGACAAGATCCCCAACACCACTGGCTGAAATGCAGCCCCAAACCATGACAGAGCCTCCACCCTGTTTTACAGATGGCTGTACACTCACTGTTGTACCTCTGGCCTGACCTCCTCCCTTTAACCAAAAGTTTCAAATTTGGATTCATCACTCCATAAGACCCGTTGACACTGATCTTTAGTCCAGTTCTTGTATAACTTGGCACACCTCAGCCTTTTCTTCCTGTTTCCCTTCCTTAATAATGGCTTCTTGACAGCCACCCTTCAGCTGAGACCATTTCTGATT
>VVAS01115800.1:0-13841 GCA_015103295.1 Ptychochromis oligacanthus
GGAGTCTGGACCATTTGCAGCATCATCAGCAGTATCCTTAAACCCGGCGACATCTAGTGTCTGAGTTGTAGTGATTATATTTTCTTACTTCTTTTTACAGCTTTTATCTAAACCAAGCAGCGACCTTCAGGCCTGAAAATGATGCCAACACAGAAGTGTCTAAAACCACAGCTCCTCTAGCTGGCACTTTGTGGGGATTGCTTTGCAGACTCAAGTTAAAACACTCAGCTTTAAAGCATCAAAAAGCATATTTACAGCCTGGTACAAAAAAACATTTTTGATCTGTTTTTATAACTCACCCATTTGGATTTTGACAATGTTTGAAGTTGGCTGCTGTGATTGGCAAGTGTGCCAATAATACAGGCCAATAGCTGTCCATTAGGGCTCACCTCTACTAACTGAAGCCAGTGAACTGGATCTGTTGACTATGTTGGTGCCTTTTGGAGCATTTGTAATGGAAATATCTGAGCAATCATTTGGCCTGAAGGATGATGAAGCCTATTCAAGAAGTTTGTGCTCCAATTTTGGCGCATGAAATAACACGTATTATTTCAATAATTAGTCAGTTACTTTGCACTAATGTCAAGTAACTGACTAATATGTGTTGCACCTGTACAGTTTATCATGGTAGCTAGCAGGAGCTGATAACTTAGCATCTCCACCCTCCAACAACACTTGTGGCTTCAACCAACATTGTTATTAAATCCTTTATTCAAAGAGATCGGCATCTCTTTTTCAAGAGTGTACAGAGGACATGTAGTTTAAAAGCAGACAGACATAATACAAAGACACATAATGCATGTTCACAAATAAAGAAAAGCATGTGCATGAATAGTTGCAGATGCATAAATATGAAATCCAGTTTTTCCTGTGAAAATGTCCTGTAACCTGACGTTGTAAGTCCTATATTTTATTTAAACAAACAGCAGAGGTAAGCAGGCAATCTTTGCATCCCGGCAGCCAAAACTAACACTAACACTGAAACTACAAAATGCAATCCCGAACCAGTGGGCGTTATCACAGTGGCTACTCCATCCCTTATATGCAGTCTATGATGTAAACGCATGTTCTGATCACTCTGAAAACAATCTGTGATCCTCAACAGCCCTTCAGTGTTTATATCTTCAGTCATCATGTACATCAGTCTGATAGGAGTGGATGTACCACGCAAGCTCCACTGGACTCCTGGAGAGACGGTCAGTAGTCCTCTGAGTGTGTACCCTGAGGGTGTTCACGGCATTAGAGTCATTAGAATTTTTTCAGAAGTAGTGTTTCAAGTTTCAGTAGTGCTACTAAGATGATACCCAAGTTGAGAAATATACGTTGTATTATATAGATGTTTAAAAATTTTGTCAATGCGAGCAGCCACACAAGAACTTTGATTTAAACCAGGAACTCTGATGAGATGAAAACACGAATCTGACCAGATACAAAAATGTCCTCCAGCAGTGCCTGGTACACTTGCTGACACTCAGACACAGAAACTCTTTTGGTTCCAGCATTGCTGCAACATTTAGGTTTGTCATCTCTTTCCTTCAGGGTTACACGGCTCACATTATCAGCACAATCTCTGAATGGTCTCTGGCCTTCTCCTTCATCAGCTTCTTCTTCACCTACATCAGAGATTTTCAGGTGCGTTATCTCATGTTTTCACTCACACAGCAGCTGCTGAAGGTCTGGCTCGTTTAGTCTTATTTGACAGGTTTACTTGTAACAAAATACAATAATGATCTCGGTTTTGATCCAGGTGCTAAAAAGCAAAGTTACTTAAAGGAAATCCTCATTTTCTCTCTACCCCGGAGTCTGGTAATGAGTTTCAGTACAGAACAAATGTGCCTGTATAGGTTCAGTCTGAGTAACTGTGAAACAGTCTAGGTTTAGAAGTTGGATAAGAAGGTCGATACCACAGATCATGCCACTGAAGGAAAAAAAAGGAATAATGCATTCCTTTTATGTCTGCATTTACAGAGAGATCCCTTCCTAATTTTTCTTTTTGTTTTTAATGAAGAAAATAAATCTGCGAGCAGAAGTTGATCTGCAGAGCAGCCACCTGTACGACGAGGCTCATGGACACATCGCGACGTCATATCAGAACCATCGTGAACCTTCTGAAATATCTCCACTGCTGGCAGGATCAACATGACGAGCAGTGGGGCCTCCTACACCAATTTTCACTTTTTTTTTTTTAAGGGCTTCTGACAGCTGTGGTGGCTCTTAAAGGGTCAGTACACCCAAACGTATCCTCCCTCTTGTACTGTAACATGTAGTTAGATGTTGAGGTTTAACTGTTAGACTCTGGGATTTCTTTCTCTACCTCTACAATCTGGAAGGGAATTAAATTCAGTTTTAGCTGCTTACAGCACTGAAAAGTATTAAATCAAAGTCCCCAGCAGACAGATGTCATAGTAAACACATCACCCATACCTGCCAGCATTTAGGGTCCAACCAAACTCCCCAAAGTATGCAAAAGCCTTTTTTTCTGTAATATGACCAGCAGGAAACCACAGATACCAGAGACACTAAAGCAGAGTTAGTATAGTTTTATTTTTTTCACCATTTTTCTTTTTATTCAGTTTAAGTGAGGTTCATTTCATTTCAGTTTAAGTTAGGGTTAGTTTAGTGTTAGTTTGGCTTTTTCTTCATTATAATATGAGTGGTATTTGTCATAAGATTTAAGAAGTTCAGATCAGTACAATAATACAAAACAACAGTACAAAAACCTGACACAGGGTCATGTAGACATCCCAGTCTCAATAAACATGCACCAAAGCCTCTTCAGGTGGGTCATTCACAATCAAAGCAATTTTAATCAAAAATTATAAAGTCTACATTTGTGTTTTTCCAACTTTTCACTTATGAATTATTAAATTCAGGCAGCTTGATTTGGTGAATAACCTTTATTGAAGGCAGTAATTGCACATCTGAAGAGCTGCTCTCTGTTATGTATTTTGGTGTGTGTTAAAATATCGCTCTTCTACCGTGCCTTTGCAGTAAAGATAAGTGTCTAAGTGGTCGACCTACCTGAAAAGAAATTAGCTTCGCACCCA
Organism: Ptychochromis oligacanthus; assembly: GCA_015103295.1. Taxonomy (NCBI): domain Eukaryota; kingdom Metazoa; phylum Chordata; class Actinopteri; order Cichliformes; family Cichlidae; genus Ptychochromis; species Ptychochromis oligacanthus. The sequence continues at coordinate 3,048 of VVAS01115800.1, forward strand.
CCAAGGTTATTAATGAAAACATAAAGGAAATGACTTTAGTTTTAGTCTCGCGGTTTGGTCAAATTCGGTCAGATTTGTCAAAAAGCTGCATGATGAGGCTTTGGTGCTTTTATTTTACTGAGACTTGGATGTCTACATGACCACGAGTCAACTGCCTTCACAGTGTTGTTTTTATTGTAATATCTATTCGGACTTTCCTAAATCTTGCCCTGACTAATACCCTCATTATAATTATAATTAAAAAAAACTAAACCTAACACTAAAAATGAATAAAAATGAAATATTTTCATACATTGAAACTGAATGAACTGAAACGAGCAAACCTACTCTGGACACTAACTGAGACTAAACTCAAAACAAAATAAAAATGAAAAATAATGAAAAAAAATAGAAAACTATAATAATACTCTTGCACACCACACATAAAAAAGTCTGGCAATTTGGGTAACATCAGACAAATGCACAAAACTTACAGATGTGTGTTACATGTGTGTTGTTCATAGTAAAGAATCATGCAAACTACAGGGTTTCTTGAGAGAAACAGCGAAATAGGTGGTGGCATTAAATATGGGGAAAACCAGAGTGTTGGCAGGTATGTGATCACCTTCCTTGTACAGAGTTCAGTGGAGAAAGAAATCTCTAAAGAGAAACTAAATTAAAACCTGTCTGACTGAAGAGATAATACTAAGAGGAGAGATGTGTTTTTTTCGTGTTTGAGGTCTTTAACCTTATAAATATGATGCTTTTGTACTTTTCTGTCAAACTGTGTCAACATCTCTGCACTTCATTATTCTTTAAATCATTACTGCTGTTCCTTCGTGAGTCTCTGGGGGTCATTGGGTGAAAAAATACTGTTTAAATCTGAGCCAGTTTGTTTGAATTGAAGCTTCCAGCTTGTTCAGTTCAGCAAACGTTAAGTCTGTCCATTAACTTTTTTTTTTTTTTCATTTATTCATTGTGTTTGGCAGGTATGAAGCAATAACTGAGATTGAGATTATATTAACAGAAGCTAAGCTGTAGTGTGCCACTGGAATGATTTTACATTTTGACAGTGTTATTATTACAGGTCTGTAAAAGTGTTAAAACATTCCTACAGAAAGACTAAAAACTGATTTTTATAACTCAATTTATAATTGATTAGTACATTTTTAAAAGGATTTTAAGCTTTAAAGGTGCACTGTTCAGTTTTTGTTTAAGAAAAAATGTTTACTGTCACTGTAACACATTAAAGTGCACTGGCTGTTTATTATTTTTAGACCTTACTTACTTGCCTACTTTTAGACCTTATCATTATCTTTAAAGTATTCCTTTTTTTTCTCCTGGCACACTACAGACAGCACCTTTCCTGCTGTCGGTTAACTGAGAACATATCTACACATATAAATATATAATCGGATAACAAGCTTCTTAATTTTTAAGCTCAAGTTTCTCCTCTGCACTATAATGTTTCCTGGCACCTCTGGTACATGGTTCACATAAAGACTAATAAAGATGTACTTATGTCAGTACTTTACATAAATGTAAACTTCAGTTTTATCTATACCAGTATTTTGATACTAAATAAATAAATATGTAAATGCATATAGTTATCAACCACTCTGTGGAGCTTGAAGCTTTTTGTGTTGGTTGGGTGGCGACCGCCTGGTGAGCATTCAGCAGCTTAAAATCCAGATATTTCTCTTAGCTGTAGCTGGAGACCAAAGCGAAATAGTAAATGGAGTGGGGTTTTTATAACGCTTTTCTAGTCTTACCAGTGATATTATGAGGAAGACAGGGCCTGAATTAAAATCTGTGGGAGAACTCTACAGCAGCAAAGATTATGGCAGAAGTTTAACTTCCAGTGGGAAACAAAACCTTTTTAAACCTTATTTTGTATCAAAGTCTAACAAAAACTTTCATCACCAGGTAGCAGCATTTTACCTTCTTAATGACTTCAATTATTAAATGAAGTTCACACTGATTCATTACACCAACTTTTGGTAAAACTTGGTATTACACCAAAGTACAGCTCAGCCCTACTTCAACTTGACTTGATATTTCTTCAAAACAATATGTAGATGATTTGAACATAAAGTCTTAGCGTTTGCTTCTTCACTTTCTGTTGACAGCTTCTTTTAATTTTGGGAGGTTTAAAACTATTTTTAAACACAGGATTTTACAAAAAGTACCTTTAAAGGATTTCTTCTTTCTGATTTTACTGGGGATTCCATGCAGTGTATTTTTTATGTTCCGAAGATCATTGACATTAATGTAAATTTAGATTATGCTTAAAAGTAACTGCCCAAATAAGTGCCTGGAGCTGTTTCAAAATGACTGCTGAGTTGCAAGAGTTACTTGCACATAGAAGGACGTTAATCTCACTGACCACCCAAAGAGCTTTAAAGCTGGGCTAAAAGGAGACTGAATGTTGGACTTACATTCATCAGGTGGACACAAACACCTCCAAATAAATACTTTCTTCTGTGACTGCGGGATAGATAGCCTGTTAACTAGTATATTTATCATTCTGTTCTGCATCCTCAGGTGGCCAAAACCTAATTTAAAGTGGCGTTAATTTAAAAAATATTATTAATGTACAGATGTAGTCTTTGGTGAAAGGATTATTTGATCCTGTTGAGGAGAAGATGAGATCGAGTCACAGATTTCCCTAAGGAGAGGGCTACTTCGTCCAACTCCAGTCGATGATTCTGACCTCCAGAGAATTTAAACACATATTCTGACTTGAAATAATATTAAAAACATAATATTAAAACAATGAGCGCTCACACTTAAAAAGTCACCCAGCCTCCGGTGATATTTAAGTACCTCATCCAGGACTATATCCATGATTTTAGGTGAGATTATGTTTCTGATGGATGGGTGAATATATTTTAAAATCTTTTGTGGTTTCAAGAATCATTGTAAACTCAGTCAGTCCCAGCACTGTCTCTCAAACTGGGACAGTGTTCAGACAGTTTACAATTTGTCCACAATAATCCAACTCAGATTTGTGCAGGTAGAGAGAGGAAATTAATGAATTTAAACAGTACAAAGATTGTACAAAATATTGGAGACACCCAAACTGATCGCAGCTTTCACTAAGTGGGGTTTACTACAGGACTGTTTTTTTTTTAGAATGCTTTAGTTAGCTGTACCTAATAAAATGGCAAATTAATGTAAGCCTAAGGTCCTTCAAAGGTACCACAATATTGTAAAACAAGTCAAATCTGAATTAAACGATGGATTTAAAGCAGAATTACTTGGATACACTTAAGATTTTACCTGTTTAACCAATTTGTTGCCAAACTTTGCAAATGTTAAAATCTTGACAAAATAATTAAAGCAGACCTATTAATTATGCTTTTCTTTACTTTCTGTCAAATATAGACTGTTCCAGTGGTGGATACTCATATTAAATAAGGCCAAAGTTTAAAAAAAAGTCAGTGTATGTACAAGTATCTGAGTCAAAGCTTCTTTAACCTTTAAGTAACTTAATGGGGCCATTTATGACCCCAGCCGTATATTTATATTTGTGTATATTTGTACTGTTATGATATTTTTATTTTTACCATTAATTTGTCAGTCTACTTCTACAATTGTTTTTTTAACTGCAGTATTTGGCCCATTGGTGTTGGAAATATACGTATGTTTGTTTTTTTACATTACAGGTCTTGAAATTTATTGTAATTTCCACTTCTAATCACTACATTGTAAAGGTTTGCAGTGAACTATGTGCAAGAGACCTAGAGTAACAAGGTGTACTGCTGCAGGCACCTCAAGGCAGACAATTAATGCTCAGCGTGATAACTGATGGAGTTGAGTCAGGTTAACTCCTTTTTGCAACTGATTAGAACATTTTAGATATTTTATAATATCTGTCATAGACAAAGGAAGCAGTATAGATATGATAAACACAAACAGAGCCATTTGAAAAGTACTCAAATGTATAAAATAAAATGGGGTCATAAATGACCTCACTTGGTCATTTTAATCAGTTGGGAACTAAACTCTTTTAGACAGTTTTTCTACTCTTGGCTTTGGATGACATCAAAGACACTGGATATCCTAATGTGGAAATCTAAGGCACAAAGCTCTGGCTGTGAGCACAGAAGCCCCACCCACTATTCAAACCGGTTTTGGAGGGATAGCCAATCAGAAAAAAGTTGGTTTACAGGGAGAGGAGTCAAAACGGAGGATGGACTGATGGGTTGTACCGTTTTCCGGTATAGTACAAGATAAATAAGGCTTTTTTTTTTTTTAACTGTGAATCCTGCAAGCTGCTCTAGCAGACTCCAAGAATAAAAATACTGAGCTGGAAATGAGCACAACAGTTCCCCTTTAAGTACAATGGTCAAAATCATTTGTGCAAACAATTTAATAATTAGACTTTGTCTGCAATCCTGAACTGGATAAGCAGAAGAAAATGGATGAATGGATAGATGGATAGATGGATGGATGCATGAATAAACCTTGTCTGCATGACTTTTTCGGGTTATCTTCACAACACTTCTTCACACACACACAGCACATCCTCGATACAATCACGAGTCATTGCTTCAGTAAAACGCATTCAAACTCCACCACTAAACTTCAAAACAAAAACCCCACAAAGATGGAAGCAAATAATACATGATAAGTTTTAATTTCCTCATAAAAGTGTTACATCTCTATGCAAAGCAAACATTTCAAAAGATGCATCCCCAGACTTTGCTTTAGCTGCTTTGCTGGAAATTTTAAAACAAGATGATGGGAGTTCGTCTTTAAAACGCAGAAACGTTGATTTGACAAGCGTTAACTTTGGCAAACCTATTTAACATCATTCAGACTTTTAAACCCCGATTAAACACAAAATATACCCTTCACCGTTGTTCTGTCTGTGCTGATGATCCCACATAATAATCAAAAATATAATATTAGAATACTTTATTATTAAAATTAATGGTTCAATTTATATACAGCCATAACAATAAATAGAGACACTGAAATCAGAGAAGCAGCTTTTGTGTGTATTATCAGTAAAATCTCTCCCGTCTGCTGCTGTGTGGTTAGTTAGTGTTGCAAACCAGTTGTTAAAGAGCCAGTTCACCCATGTATTCTCTGACATGTTTCTGCCTCAACATAAGTTTTAGAGATGACAAAAAACTGCCTCCCTTCTAGTTCATGCACTGAAGATGTACTTTTTAACATAACTTCAGCTTTACAAACGGCAAAACCCACAATATCATCTCCAACCTGCAACATGTTTGGTGATTCAATCAACTGTAATTTAAGTTTATGCTCATTTTTGTGCCTTACATCTGTACCATTTCCTAAAACAGGAAATAACATCTCTATGTCTGCAAGAGTGGACTACAGGCACTTTACTGCTTAAAACCACCAGAGTGAGCCTCTCCTCTGTATTAACCATCCTAGTGATCAAGCTTAGGTGACAGCTGCTGGAGAATGAACAGTATTAAATCTCTCTCACAGTTAAGATGTGATTATTTTCGAGAATTGCTGAGCAGCCATTATCAGGTAAGGACACCTATGTGAAACGCTCAGATGTGACTAAATCTGCAATTCCCCCGAAGAAAGAAAATAAAGACTTTTCACCAAATTAACTGCAGTTTTATATGCTTCTTTTTTTTAAAAGTTTGATTATGTTTGGTAAAAAAAAAAAAACTGTTATATAGAAGAGATCAATTTAAAGTGGGCCTTCTTTTCTGTCATATATATATATAGTGTTACAAAGGTGGATCCTCACATTAAACATGGCTAAGTTTGCAAAAATAAGGTCAGCACAAGTACAAGTAATCCCTGTGAGCCAAATGCTCGGGCTTCAGACTGCTCTAAACAGCTTGTTTCAGAAAGAGGACGAACTGAGGGGGTTGCACTAACACAAAATTATTATTTCGAACAGTGAATTGTGCAAAGTTAATATAGTAGAGTCCAAGGATAAAAACACAGAGCTGGATATGAGCATAACAGTAATTAAATTCCAAACTGGTGACAGGGTTTTGTAGACACTGCTAGAGATAACTGAGAATATTGTGGTTTTCATAATTTGGGTGAACTGTCCCTTTAATATGCAGGAAAGAACCAGAAGAAGGGCAGAAGCTGCAGGTGTGTCAGAACAGGTGGTGACTGTTCAAGGATTTATTAGAAGAGCTGGAAAATTGTTCTAGGTTCTGGGTTTGCTCGTGTACTGAGCAGCTCAATGAGGTTTCCCACTCGGCACAGAGACATTACTCAGAAGGAGTAATATCTGAATGTTTGCTGTTGAAGGTTTTGTTGTCTGTGGGGAAAATTAGTTTTGGGACACTTTTTTCCCCCCATTCCAGCTCCCTTAACACATCCATGTGACACCAAAACTCCTTCAAAGTTCCCACAAAGTGCAAACATTTAAGCAGATGTTGGAAGAAGAAAGAGAGCTGTGGGGCCTCCCTGCGTTCCTACTGGTTATAATTTGATTACTCCTAGTTTCAGTTTATACTGATCAATTAATCAAATTATTACAGACTGAACATCACACAGTTTTCCAGGTTAATCCAGCCTGGTGTCAGAAGCAGGTGGCTGACAGACAGAACATTAGTTTCCATTTTTCTTCTTTCTTCAGGCTGACATGGTGCTCAGGTTAATTCTGGTTTGGGGCCTACCAGTCAGCTGTGATTTCAGATGGTAGGAGTGGCGCTGATCGTAGAAATATGTCCATTTAAAAGCCATTATTCGTATAATCGACTCTCATGACTACAACCATCCACACTTGAAGACATTTTTCTGGCTTCGACACAAAATATAATGTGCTTATTTTTACCCCACTAGTTTTTTTTTTTCTCCAACCAAAGGAGGAATAGCCAACAAGCACAACAGCAGACATGATTGTAAAAATCACTGAACGAGTCAGAGGTGTTGGTGGCGATTCAGAGATCTGAGACCGGGCAAACTAAAGAGAAACACACCCAATGATTTCTTTTGTTTTTTTTAAATTACTAGAGATTTGTGTGAAGCTATGGCACGAGCACGGATTACTTTCAGCTGTTAAATGAAAAGAGTCACTTTTCAGTCCTCAAACCTCCACGTGTGCAGTGGTTCCAGTTCTCCGAGGCCACTGGAAGGATTATCAGACAGAAGGGGCGCCAGAAAAACAGACTTTATAAGGCATCAGTGGGCGGCGCTGCAGAAAGGCAGAGGTGCTCCGAAATGCCAATCTGTCATCACACCCCAGTCCTGAACTCCGCCCTTCTTCTCTTTGCTCCGCCTGAAGTTTTAAAAGGTTGACCCATCACAGATGATGTTCTGGCCTCGGCCGGGGAAGTACTCCATCTGCCAGTAGCGAGGGTCAGCATACACTGTGCAGGTCAAAGGTCAGAGGGGAAAACAAATCATCAGTAAGTGCTGAGATCAGGCAGCTTCAGCAGCCACACAAAACATTAGCTGTTTTGATGCTCTTGTACCCCACTGATATCTAAATACTAGTTTTACAGAAAGCTTTAATCTTTTAAGATAACTATAACTATAACTGATTAACTGATATGTACTGGGCAGCAGGGAAAAGTATTTAAGAAAAATAGTTACAAAAATTACAATTTACAAAAGAAGAAATATTCAGTTTATTAATTAACAAACTATATAAAATCATATAGAGAGAACTGTATTTATACATTTTTTTAAAACCTGTATTTTGTGTGTTGTCCATGTGTAAAAATGTGCAGGTGCAGCAGGTGTTACCCATGTCTCCGGGGGTCAGCCACAGGTTGAAGGAGCTGCAGTGTTTCTGGCAGCGCTGAACAGGAAGAACTCGAACCGTTGGCAGCCCCTCGCCCACCACCAGCCAGCCCAACACCCTGACACCCTGAAACAGAAACAACAGGTTGCAACAAAGACTGAAGGTGTGTTTGTAGTTAAAGATGATGGAAGACGGCACAACACCACTGAGGGTCTACTTTCTGCTAGTAAACACAACTGCCCCACCTCAGCACACTTCAATTAGCTACTTTTAATAATAATAATAATAAAAATTCTTACTGTTTGCTCTCTGTATCCATAACTGTACTTAACATATTTGTTCAGTGATCTGGGTTGAACCATTAATGAAGTAACAACTTGCAGGAGAACAGAGCCTTTTTAACCTTATTTAGAGGAAAAGTCACCAAACTTTTTAAGTGTTTTCAGACTTTACTAGTGATTCCATATGTGTTTTTTAAAGTCCCTGTGACCCTGTAACTGTTAAAATAACGGCCCAAAGTCAAAATCTGAGACAGCAGTGTCCACTAATCTCCAAATTTATGTTAAAATTGAGTTGATTTTTTTTATTTTCACCTCTCCAAATCGATTTAATTGGGCCACATGGGGATTTCAAAATCAGCATAATACATTACAGTAGGCTATGTGACAACCAAAGTTCAGATTAGATCATCGTAATCGTGTTTAGAGCAGTCTCAAACCCCCTAACACTCTAACTGGTTTATGCTTCCACTCTTGGTTTAGGCATCATGCATGCTACCCATTTTGTGTGTTCTTTTATTATCTGCTACTATTCCAAGCTGGTATAGATCTTAACACTTCCTTTTATACTTTTTTCCCCATCATTCCTGTCTCTCACAGTGAAACTTTACTCTGTTTTGTCCTTTAGTCCAGTCTCTCAGTGTAGGGAAATATAAACACAGCTGGACTCACCTTGCTCTGAGAGTTTGTGCTGTGGGTGACCAGGCAGCGCTGCAGGATGGTCCCGGCGCTGTCCAGCAGAGGGCAGAGCTCAGCCTTCGGGAAGAGCCACCTCAACACCTTCTCCCTGGTCCCAGAACTGAACCTCCTACAGAGACAAGAAGTAATAGGCACAACTGTGACCACACATAGACTGTATGTAAAAAATGGCCACAGTGACATGACCCATGGGTTTGCAAAGTCCAGTTTTTGAAGTCTCAAACTGAGCCTGCACACTCATAGGGTAGTGACTTGTCTATCAAAAGGTTGGCCTGCCCTAAAAAACACTCTAGCACACTCTGGCTTTATCTTCCCTTTTGACTCTAATGGGACCATAATTTATAGAAAAATCATGTTGTTTTCAATAAAACGAAACTACAATTCAGACAATAAACTCATCAGGAAAGGGTTTACAGAGATCAAAGATCAAGGGAACAGTAGGGTCATTTTCCCTGGACCCAGTCAGACTACTGCAATGAGAGAACCGAGTGGACCTCTGAAGAGCTTTACTTTAAAGAAGCTAACTACCAGAGCAGCGTGAAGTTGGCGGGTCCCTGAGGGAGGCCGAGGTTGTGGTTGTGCAAGCTGTCGTCCTCCTCCAGCAGAATGGACATGGACTTTGAATGGGCCAAGTAGAGCTCCTCGAGCTGCTGCCGCTGGACGCTGAGGGACTCCCCACCCTGGAGAGAGCAGCACAGACAAACAGAAACCAGCATGAACAAACTGTACCAAACATTACTGCTTAACACTTTTCATAAGCTGTCACTGGCTGTGGTTGCATAAACACATTTGTTTTAAATTCAAATTGAAGATTACGGGTCAACTCTTTACAAGGGATGTGATTTCATAAGATCTGGTGTTGACATTCTCCAGTGTGACAAGTGTCTTCAACACTTTTCTTATCTCTTTCACATGAGTCTGAGTAGCTCCCTGACTATGCATATCTATTCAGTGCAGTACTTGCTGTTATCATGTTGCTCTTAATTCTTTAAGTGTTTGTATTTAAAAAAAAGAAAAAATTTAGAAAGGTCTAAACCTACACATTTCATAAAGACAGAGGTTATGCTAAGAAATAACACATCCGGAAACAAAACAGGTTAAATCCTTTAAATGGCACAAAGTGGTGTTTATGAAAAACCTGTTTTTATAGTCACTGTTAACTAGGTTTGCAACCAGGGGCATAATATGAGGCTCATCCTATGTTTACCCTGACTGCATTGACCTCTGACCTTCAGCAGGACAAGCTGAGGCCCCCGTCGCAGTGTCACGGTGCCTCTGAGGCTCTCGGGGACTTCCAGCACAGAGGAAATCTCTGCACATCCTGAACAGTTGACCAGATTGTGTCTGAGTGAGCCAGCACTCCACCACTCATGAAAACCTGCAGCAGAAACACAAACAAATAACTCAGGAATGTACAGACATTGATATGAAAAGTAACAATTTGGCTGATGGCATTTGTTATTTTTTTTCTCGTTTTTCCCCGTCTTGTGCTGGGGAAACAGAAACAATAAAAAGTATGTTGAATATTTTAAAGTGTTTTAGCTCTTCATCGCAGTATTGTTTTTAACACTGAGCCATCACAAAAGTGGTGCGGTCAAGAAACAGCCTTTGGGGATGAAAAACAGACCCAATGAAGAAGCACCAGAAAATGCAGATCCACTAGTGGCCAAGCAAGTCAATTCCCATAGATTCCCATGTTAAACTTAACAGCATTAAAAAGTATATTTACGGGCTGGTACAAAAAATGGTTTTGGTCTCTATGGATAGTTTCATAGAGAGGGGGTTGATTTTTCTTTAATAAGATGACACCCCCAGCCACCAGTAGAGAGTCAATAAGTCAAACATATGTTGTTTTAAAAAAAAAAAAGAGTTCTATTTCTCCCTTTTGGTTTTTCCTCAAATGGAGAGCAGCTGCTGTGGATAAACATCAAATTTAATTTCAGCTGAGAGGCAGAAAACATTTATCTTCTGGATTAACACATCTCAACTATAGCACAGACAGACAAAACCAAATGCGTTTTGCAATTCAGTCCATGTCCAATGTTTTTAGAACAGAGATAGATAGATAGATAGATAGATAGATAGATAGATAGATAGACAGACAGACAGACACACAACACACACATATATATA
>VVAS01115820.1:0-10011 GCA_015103295.1 Ptychochromis oligacanthus
AACGTATGCATGTCTCAATCAAACCAACCACACCTTTTCCACATCACATACTTCATCCAGTTGTTTCATTTGGACTGTGGATGTAAACCATTTCCTTTCTCCTCAATGCTCAGTTGCACTGAAGTACTCCTTGAGTCCTCCCCACTTGTTAACAACCAGTCCTCCAAAGTACCACTTCCTTTACACATCTATACTCCCCATTCTTATCTGCTCTCAGTACTTCCACCCTGCATTCCCTCACCTCCTCTCCAAACTCTCGAGTGTTCTCCATTTGCATGTCTTCTTCACCCTTCTTTGTCTGTCTGTCTGCCCTTCCTGTCTCCACTGGGGGAAGAGTGACCCACAAATCAGCCACTGATAGAGACCATGAAAAGTGGAGGTGCACAATGAGAGAGAGAAAGATTTTTACATTTGAACGTAGTATAGTCCTGAATCTGTATGAATGAAGAACTGGAGATCAGAGGAAGTCGAGTCGTCATCAAGCAGACATGCCTTGGATTTCTCTTTGAAGGCTGGTCATGACTTTTCCAGAGTATGAAGCTCAGGAGACCTGTGATCTTTTTTTAAACGATAGCTGTGTGTACTGGTTTATTTTTCTTTCTGTCACAGATGGCTCATGTCATACATCTGGCCTCTCATCTCGTGAGCTCCACAATGCAATGGGATCACAGCTGACAATAATTTCCATAATTTCTGATTTAGGAGTTGTTGTTTTTTTGGACTGTGGCTTACGCTCAGACAGGGCAGTTACCAAATGACCAAAGGAGGTCAAGAACTGGCTTTACACAACAGATAACAGTGAACATTTGAGGATGTTAGATGAACTAATTGTTAACTAAACGTTTTTTTTTTTTCGACTTAACCAAGTCTTTCAGTCATATAATTAGGCTCCTTGTCTTATAATATTTTTCATTTTAAGACCATGCTGGTTGGATGAAAAATAGACAATTCTACAAAAACAATCAGCAGATTAATTATTAAAAAACTAAATGCATTAAATACAATTAAAGAGTTTAATTCAGTTATATGAACTGAGTTACATGTTTCACATTAAACTTTGTGCCTTTCTTTGTGCTATCTCTGTTTTGGCCCTTTTTTTCTTTTCGATAATATAGCATTAACTCTAAATCTGTCTTACTATTTTCTATGTGGTTTTTGAAAATTAGTTTAAAAAGGTGCACTATGTGGCAGAATACCCTCATTATTCTAATTAAGGGTAATGCAGCAGATTGAAACCAGCAGAGCAATGTTTTGGGGCTAGATGTAGGCGTAATTTGTGGCAGCCAGTGTAAATTACTGTTGTTAAAAGAAAAGACTTCATAGGGTCACATAAAAAAGAGAAAATGAAATACAGCCAAACAGGTGAAAAGGAGTTATGTGTCGAGAGGAAATAAAGACAGGCTGACATAACAAGATTAAAAAAAAAGTAAAACACACAAAGAATGATAACGAGTGCACACAAGTTCTGATTGTTAGACTAAAGAAGATTGTGACAAGCAATAAAACACTGACCCTGCACGTACTCACGACTGCTTTTTATCCAATCACTTCCCATGTCATTTAAGGGACATAAACTCACTTGCACTTACTTGCGCGCACACACACGCACAAAACAAAATGGTGTGGGATGCTGGTTGCAGGAAAATGTCTAGAATTCAATTTCTTTCTGGGACAAGCCAAATGAAAGAGAATGTGTGAGGATGGTTTTGAACAGCCCCCTCCATTAAAAGTGTGACAGATGAGAATCCGTTGGAGAACCTGTGTGCCCATTAAACAGAGACTTACCACAGGTTACAAAGAAACCTCCAGACAATATAATGCACTGAATCATGTGGTGCTGCTGAGGAGATTGTTTTACGACTGATTCAGAGGTGCAGGTGTGGACCACACTCAAATTTTCTCTTTCACCTTGTGAGGCTTTTGGGTGGTCGTCAGTGAAATTGACCACCACTCCTTCCTCTCAGTTCTCCTTCACTGTTTTCATTGGAAATGCTTCTTCAGCTGAAAGTAGTATTGACTGAAACCTGTTCACAGTGGACTAAAAACACAAACAAACTATAAATGAAATGAACACCGTCTGCATCGACAAGCCTGTAAGTGAGCAAGAAAATATGTTTTTCTTTGTAATTTGTAATAACTCACCACTTAAAGAGCAGCTACCATATCTCACCTTCAGCAGTTTAACATATCACCTAGGTGCAGTGATTTTGTAGTATCTACTTCATGTAATCCAACCCTCTTTTGACCACGCCCACCCACACTAACCAGCATTGCAAATTTCAGCCAGAGAGGGCAGTGATCCTGAAAACTTACTCTTCAAATTCTGAAGTGTCGAGCTGAAGGAAAACAGCAAAAGCAAAAGTAATACAACTATGAAAACTAGCTGATGGATATTAATGGGGAAACAGAGATGCAGTTAAACAATGTGTGGGTGAAATGTGAAACAAGGGGTGGCTGTGGCTCAGGAGGTAGAGCAGGTCATCTACTAATCGGAAGGTTGGTGGTTTGATTCCTGGCTGTTCTAGTCTGCTCTGGTCTGCATGCCAAAGTATCCTTGGGCAAGATACTGAACCCCGAGTTACTCCCGATGCGTTCATTGGAGTGTGAATGTTGGATAGAAAGCACCTCTGTGTAGAAAAAAAGTGCCTGTAAGAATATGGGTGAATGAGGGTTGTGGTAGATCAAAAAGCGCTTTGAGGGCTCAAAACAGAGCTGAAAAAGCATTATGAAAAAACCAGTCCATTTACATTGACATTTTTTGTTGTGGTATACCCACCACTACTGTTAGCTTTTGTTTCAATCAGCTGTTTGAGATGAAAAAAATTACCACTGCATGCTTCTACTTAAATGCCCTACTTTCATGATATAATATCACTGTAGCATGAACTTTTTTCCATTTTCCATAGATTTCACCCGAAAGTTGAATATCCCTAACTTTTTGTGAGTAGTGTATGTTTTTAAGATTGTGCTGCTTCCTCCTTTAATGTGTGTTTTTGGATTTCAAATTACCATATTAGCATACACATCTGGTTCACAGCTTTATTTCTGTAAGCTTCAGCAAATGACTTTATGATGTATAACCCATATCAAGAAATCTCTGAGAAAATCCCTCCTCTCACATACTGTATAAAATGCAGTAACCCCTCAGTGTACGTGAGTCTGTTTACATTTCTCATTCCTAAATCACATATCTATTAAAAGTTCACCACCATAAATTTCATCTGGATCCAGACTGTCCCCTGGGGTGGACGGTTTTGGAACGACCCATTAAGAAAAGGATGGGAACGCACAGCCCAATGTGCAAACCTCTGACCTCTGAGAGGACTAAAACAAATCAATAAACAACTGGCCGGAAACTTGCTCTGTTATTCCATCTGTCTGTCTGCAAAAACTGGGAACTAAGGGGGAGATTCCATCCTTTTTACACATGAAAAGACAGTTACTAATTAAAATATTAATCAAGACAACAAGTGTCAACAAAGGTACGAGTTATAATTAATCACATGAACAACACCTATAGTTGGATCCATATGTTTTTGGACAGTGACATAATTTCTGTGCACCACCACAGTGGATTTTGAATCAATCAATGTGATTGAAGTGCAGACTTTCAACATTAATTCAAGGGGTTTAACAAAAGTACTGCAATAACTGTTTAGGAATTACAGCCAATTTTATGCATATTCCCCCTTTTTCAGAGGCTCAAAATTAACCGGACAAACAAATACAAATACATTGTCCATTAGTAATTGGACAAACTAACATAATTTAAATATAAGGATTGTTTTTAATATTTCAATGAAAATCCTTTGAAGTCAATGACTGCTTGAAGTCCAGAACCCATGGTCATTACCAAATGCTGTGTTTCCTCCTTTGAGATGTTCTGCCAGGCCTTTAATGCAGCCACGTTCAGTTGCTGATTTTTGGGTCATTATCCATTTGCACTGTGAAGGCTGTCCAATCAGTTTTCCAGCATTTGGCTGAACATGAGCAGACATTATAGCCCTGTACACTTCATAATTCATCCTTCTTCTATTAGCAGTCGCATCATCCATAAACACTAGTGGCCAGCTTCCACTGGCCACAAGATATTGCCTCCACCATGTTTGGCAGATAATGTGGTATGCTTTAGATCAGGAGCTTTTTCCTCTCCTTCATACTTCTGTCTTCCCATCATTCTGATACAAGTTAATCTTGGTTTCATCTGTCCAAATAATTTTTTTTCTGAACTCTGTAGGCTCTTTTAGATGTTTTCTGTCAGTGTCTAATCTGGCCTTCCCGTTCTTGAGTGTAACCAGTCGTTTGCACCTTGTTAACTCTGAATTTCCATCGATGAAGGTGTCTCTTGACTGTGGACTTTGACAATAATACGCTTATCTCCTTAAGAGTGTTCCAGACGCTGTGAGGGGATTTTCTTAACTAAAGATTTGCATTCATCCGCTCAGCCAGGTTTTTTTGTTTTTCAGCCTAATGATGGCCTCCTTCACTTGCATCAACATCTCTTTGGAACTCATATTGAGAGTTCAAGTAAAAAGATACCAAATGCAAGTTCAGCACTTGGAATCATCTCCAGATATTTTATCTGCTAGATTTCTCATGGAAGTCTGCACATCTTGATTTAAAACCCAGTGTGGTGGTGTACAGAGGCAAAATCACAAAAATTGTGACATTGTCCAGAAACTTATGGAGCTAACTGTATGATATCTTGGAGGGAAACTAAAAGGTGACATTACTAATGAACATGTCTCTACTAAATATTTTGAATGTACCAATTTCAGGTGAGTGCTTCCTGTTTCCTACTTGGTTTCCTGTCATGCTGAAGTTAAAAAATGTTGCAGACATTTAACAATAGTCTTGTTTTAATGAAATAGTCTATCTGGAGGATACACATGCACATATTAGCTATTTTCCAAACTTAGCTGTTCCTACATTTGCTTCCACGTCTGTTTTTCATCTATACAGGGTATTTATTCAGTTCTGCATTTACACGGTCACCAAAAATGTTAATATCTCATGTCTAACAGTTTGCTTGCCCTCCTGATGGTTGTATATAATGTATCTCCTCAGAAATAACACTGTAATCTAAACAGAAACTGTTGTGGTGACAACTGGCTGATGCTATGCAGGGTAATCTTATCCCTATCCCGCACTGACAAAATCAATGTGGGATAGGGAGCTGATATCCACACACTGCTTCAGAAACCTCTACGGGTCCTACAGAGTGGATTTTGTTTTTTTTTTATATTAACACAACACTCACTCATGTAAACTCTTCCTGGTGAGCGCAGGTATCTGCAAGCTGCCATGTGCAGGAGTGCTAGAATACTGAAGTCTGTAGCTCAAGAGTAATTACAGTAGGTGCTGAGGAAAGTGGATGGATTAAGGCTCGGGTATGACTGAAACAAACTAATTTGTACGCCGTGTAAACCAAAGATACCTAAAGCCAAGTTTCTGCAGCTGTGCCTGAAGACAACGATGTGGCTGGTTGCTATTGCCAAGATTTCATTCAAATGTAGTCTAAATTTGAACAGAAACTGGCTAAAGAAAATTCAAATGAATACATACTGTATCTATGCTGTATTATGCTGTTATGTGAATACAGAATTGGCAACTATTGGTGTTAATTGTGGAGTGAAGGTTTCAGTGGATGTATAAGTTACACAATTAATGTTTGTCATGACTGATCACGCATCCCATTCCCACTGTTGCATTTTCTTTGATTTTTCCATCAAAGCATTCACGATATTGCACTGCTTTGTACTTTATGTAACAAAAATAGTAGCAGCGTCACAAATGATAACAGCTTTGAAAATAGTTCAAACCATGGTTATTTTCTCACTGCCTTACAAATGGCCGATCACTCCATGAGAGGAAGTGAGTGTTAGGTTGCTAGTTTTAGAAAGCTGCAAAATTCTTATACACAGCCCTCTTTACTACAGTGTCTGAAAAGTGTAAGGAGAAGTGGTTTACTCCACCGACTCATTTTGTTTTAAGCATACTAAAGGAAATGAGCAGCTGTTTAGCAGTCCTGAACTTATCGACTATAATAAAGAAATAAAGGAAGAATGGAGGGAAGGAATTGGGGAAATGTAATAGCTAAGAACAAAAGAAGGAAGGAAAAGTGGCGTGAAAAAGGGAGGTAGGAGGAGAAAGGTTAAAGATTGATTTAAGAGCTGAAGAAAAGTGGAAATAGGATGAAGTTTAATGTAAGGGAATAAATAATTTACAGCCTGGAAACACTGAAGTCTGACCTCTTTTTCTGACTCCCACAATCGGACTCAGACACTTTAGTGGATTTGGTGCTTCTTCTCTGTTACCCAGCTCATTTGTTTTTCTTGGACGCATTTTTCCTGGACTCATTTCCTGAAGAGTCACATCCCTTATGCATGATACCCTGGGGGGAAGCGGGGCCCAGTATCCCTGGAGGGGTTTCTGTAGGATTAGGGGTCTGGGGACAAGCATGAGGGGCTCTGCTTGAAGGACAGAAAGGGACCTCAACTGGACCCCCGAGGAGGAGTCAGGCAGAGTAAATAAACATCTGTAGATGATGTTTAGATATCTATTAACGTGTGTTTGGATCTCCTGGCTACAGTCAGGGAGGTCAGCTTTCTGTAGCCCCTGCTGGAAGAAAACATCTTGCATCTGAAAGTCCGTTGTGCCCATATTGGATAAGAGCAGATTTAAAATAATGCACTAAGAATTAAGACAGGCTGTAAATGGAACAGTGAATTATGAAAAAACAGTGTCGAATTACTTTTTTTCATGAGAAAGTTACAAGCTTTGTTGCAATGGAGACAAACCTCCAGCCAAAATTCTGAGAACATCTAAACTTGAACCTTCATGTTCTCAGCTGGTTCCTATAACTCATCCTCATAGAATTTCTCTTGTGCTAAAACAAAGAGATGAAGCAGAGGGATAAAAGTCAGGTGTTATTCAGAACATCAGTCATTTGTTGTCACTTGTTTTGTTTCTCATGGCTGCTCTTTGTCGAGCCATTCAGAACAGGAGACCAGTTTACGTTTGAATTAATGTGTTTAGACTCTGAGCTAATTTCTGCATGCACATGGGTCCTTTTTTACTGAGCACGTGCACATGAATGTGCCAGAGATCTGACAGCACCCAGTCTGTTCAGGGCACTTGTAATGACCAGTGGTTAGACTGTGTGTATGTGTCTGTGTGAGTGTGAAAGAGAGTCTGCATGTGTGCTGAGGGTGTATGTTGAAGATCAAGACTCAAGAGGGGGATCCCAGGCTGAGAACAGAACAGCCCGGACCCTGAGCTATCCCAGGGGTCTTGGGGGCCTGACACCTGTGTTATTGCCTCATATCAGAGGAATGAGAGTCTCCCGTCTGTGGTCCAAGCTTGTGTGTCTAAGCCGGACACAGCTGCAGACTGTGTTTGTGTGTGTGTGTGTGTATGCATGTGTGAAAGAGCAATATGTGGTCTGCAGTCTGAAATGAGGTGTTGCCCTCACCTCAGAGATCAACCATCTGTGTGTGTGTGTGTGTGTGTGTGTGTGTGTGTGTGTGTGTGTGTATCGTGTGTCTGCTTCTCTGAGCGCATGTCTGTCAGTAATGAGGTCCATCGTGGGTGTGTCACCTTTATAATCCCCCTGTTACATTTATCACCATGATTATAATGCCATTACAATGGATTGCCCAAGGTGCACCATGTGTTTATTAAAGTCCACAAAGGAAAAGTAAATTTCCTCAGAAAGGCTGCTCTCTGACGTACATCACACCCCAGGGCACAAAGTTATGGACAGTATATTGAATTATATTTACAGTTTGAAAGGCCACAGGAGCGATGATAGAGAGTGAGAAAGATATTTTGTCCCAAGGTGGACATCATTGATAAATAAAACTTTTTACTGATAAAACAAGGTAGGGAAACAGTACAAATAGCTATCATAACTTTAGTGCAGAGATGATCAAGTTTATTGGCAGAAAATTATGTGGGAACCACATAAGATGGCTCCACCATCTCAAATGTAAGCCTTTGCTCTCTTTCTCTAATTTACACAATGGCTGGATGAATACACCAGTTGCTTAGATGAAACAGGCAATTTCATGATGTCATATCAAACTCTAACAGCATTATCTAACAATTAGCCTGAAGCAAACATGAAACTCTATCAAAATTCATTGCAATTCATTAAACAGTTAAAGACATTTCATGGAAAACCAAAAATGTCAACCTGCTGCTGGCCTAGTCTCGGGTACTGGGGACGTTTGCTGGTAGGTCTAAAGATCCATCAAATCTGGCAGTCCATCAATGTTTGTTAAAATGTCAGTGGTATCAAACTAGTAGACTGACTGGCAGTATGACACTCACCAACCTGTTCAACTGCTTGTTAATGAAAATATCTAATCAGCCAATCATATGGCAGCAACTCAATGGATTTAAGCATGTAGACAAGCTCATGTACCAGAATCGGGAAGAAAGGTGATTTAAGTGACTTTGAACGTGCCGTGGTTGTTGGTGCCAGACAGGCTGATCTGAGTATTTCAGAAGCTGCTGGTCTGTAGGGATTTTCCCCACAACCATCTCTAGGGTTTACAGAGAATGGTCTGAAAAAGAGAAAATATCCAGTGAGCAGTGGTTCTCTGGATGAAAATGCCTTATTGATGCCAGAGGTCAGAGGAGAATGGCCAGACAGCTTCAAGCTGATAGGAAGACAACAGTAATGCGAATAACCACTCGTTACAACCAAGGTATGTAGAGGAGCATCTCTGAATGCAAAACACATCGAACCTTAAAGCAGATGGGCTACAGCAGGAGAAGACCACACTGGGTGCTACTCTATGACCACAGTGTAACCATCTTCTGATGGCTGTTTCCAGGAGGATAACACACCATGTCACAACGCTCAAATCATCTCAAACTGGTTTCTTGAACATGACAATGAGTTCACTGTACTCAAATGGCCTCCACAGTCACCGGATCTCAATCCAATAGAGCACATTTGGGATGTGGTGGAACAGGAGATTTGCGTAGTCGACAAATCTGCAGCAATTGTGTGATGTTATCATGTCAATTATGGTCTAAAATCTCTGAGGAATTTCTCCAGCACCTTGATGAATCTATGCCATGAAGACAGTTGTGAATGCAAAAGGGGATCCAACCTAACAAAGTGGCTGGTGATGTATATTACAGTGGGCTCATACAAATAATAGAATCTAGTAGTAGTTTGAAGGAACCTGGCCTAAGGATAGATGCTTGTAAAAAATCAACCGCTTTCACACCATAAAAACTGACTTTTTGAGCAAGCCTGCTCTTCATAGGACAGGAGAACACATGTCGTCATCTTCTAATCTGTCTGAGATTATGTTTTTGCAGCTTTCACAATGTCTGACTACATTAATTGTAATACACAAAAACCTATGCTAACATTTAGAAAACTTTTGTTTTCACTGTCTTTTTTCACAGTTTGAGTATGTGATTTTTTTTTTTTTCCATGAGATATGGAACTATGTGTGTGCAATATGAGCCAGCAGAGTTTACTGTGTTAGTGGTTGGACCTGCCTGCTTCAGATCTCCATGTCTTTCTTGTAAACAGAGAACAGAAGGTGGGCAGGAGGAGGTTAGAATTGGCATTTGTATTTCATGTGCTATTATCCCATTAGCTGAACAACACGGCTTTTTACCTTTTGTTTGGGTAGGCCAAATCTGCATTCCTATAGCTATAACTTGCCTGGACAGGCAAACAAAGAAAATAATAAAAATAGTTGTTGTAACCCTAGATTTATGGATAGAGCATGTTTCATAAATGTTATTAATGCTTTATAAATGGTTAAATAACAAAACAAAGGCACAGCAATGGAAGGTTCCAGATCTGATAAGTTAGATGTATAGTCAAACTCCCAGCTGTGATCTTGGCCCTGACTGACATGGAACTCAGCCAGTCACATTACTATCAGGGATACCCATGTAATCCTCAGGGTCTCATTCTGCACCCGCCGATCCATCCAACTGGCCAACCCACAGTCCAATTTGGACTGAAGAATGGAA
>VVAS01115831.1:0-11937 GCA_015103295.1 Ptychochromis oligacanthus
TTTCTACCTTTTACCTGAATTTGATTGTGGTTCTCTTCTTGTATTATGGTTAATACCAGAATAAAAAATAAATAAATAGAGTACTGGAACTCATTATTATTATCAGTATTACCATTTCCTTTTGGTCAGAATTCTGACATTCTGAAAAAGACAAAACAACAACACATAATGCATGACAGAATGCATCTACAAGTGAACCACCAAACAGATCAAAGATATGAAAAAAGTCAAGTGTACTCATTCACATTCAAAACTAAAAAAACAGTAAATGTATAGTTACAAAAATCCAATTTAGACATCAATATTGTATTGCTAATATTTTGCTCAGCTAGATTATAGACTGTGGTTGCTTGACTGGGTTATGTAATTTTATTTTGTATACGGTTATGGGTTTACAACACTTTTCTTTATACTTATTCACATTTCTCAATGATATTTTGAACGATAGCTTCAAACATTTTCTATGCCTTTTATCATGCACTTGTGCTTTCTCTTTGTTGACTGATGTTTGCATCTCAGTTGGTTTGAAAAAAAAAAACAACAAAAAAAAAAACAGGGAAAAATAAAACATTATTATTTTTTTCAGATTCAGCTGATGACAGCTTATAGCTGAAACATGCTTGTCTTGCCTAAAAGTAAAAACTCAATGAGTGCTGGTATTTTGTTTGCTTAAAAGATGTATAAGGTATGGAGTTGAGCACATTGCTATTTTGTATAATCAAGTCGAAAACTGTGTCTCAAATGGAGGCACTACAGCTTTATTCTTGACCTTTGCTTTTATAGTTGTTATGCATTTACACTAACTACACTAACAATAACTGATTATGTGATCATGGCAAGGAAAATAATTCTTATACTTTTGTAGACCCTGAGAAAGGCAGTGAACTCCAGTTGCTCCCAATGGTTACCTTGCATGTTGCTCACTGCCATCAGTGAAGAGTTGTTTTACAATGGGCCAATTTTAGAAGACACATGGGGCTGGGAATAATATTGCCAAGTGGGTAAAACCATTATTATTATTTTGCACAGAGGACTTTGTAGAATCTCCCCGAGGGCAGAGCTGAAAGTGATAATTTGGGGCATACCATGAGATTTTGTCATTCATGCAACTTCTTTGTTGTGAAGACAACAGGAGCTGTTTACAGCCTGATGTTGCACTGCCAACTCTGGAGAGTTTGACCTCGTTTGTGACAGCCAAACCAGGATACAATGTTGAAGGTAAGAACACTTTGAACAGTTGCAGATACACTGATAGTGGTAGTTTATCAGATAGCTACCAATAATGCAGTATAATGCAGCAGTCCTGCAATATATCCTCCGTTTACAAAGGTTTTTATTGCATCCTATTTTAGAGAACTGTTAATTCAACTGTATCGTCATTTTATAGGATGTAGTTTGAGGTGCCTTTAAACTTCATAGCATTATACTGTACACAAAGGTATTTTTGTTGACTTTCCCACCTTTACTGATATTTCAGGGGGCTATCCAAAATAACAGAAACACTGTTTTTATTTCAACTATTTAGACAGTGGTTGCTTCAAATGTGTTAATAATAATAGTTAACAATTTAATATACTGACCATTAACTGTCATGGACAGAAGACTTCTAGGAGGATTGCTGTATAGTATTATAGTGTGTATAGTTTTGAAGAGACAGACTTCATCAACCGCTAGCTGAAAATTTAAAAAAATCCTATAGTGCGGTTGCATGTTTGGGTCTTTTGAAAAAGTGTTTAGTGGTTTGTCAAAAATAGGAATGATGATAATGAAGTAAGTGTTATGTGTCTGAGATTGTTACATCCTTTTTTATTTTCAGTAGCATTCCTGGGCATGTCAGGGACCAGCCCAGGTTTACCCTATAAAAATGGTAAAGTGCTGCCAGTCTCCAGCACCTGCCAGCTAAATCGACAGGGAAAAGTTCAAAATGACCAAAACACATACATGACTTGCTAAGCTCAAGCTAAAGGACTAGTTTTAAAACCTTGATGCACCCCCATTATTATGTTATGGCTGGCTCAAACACTGGGGTGAAAGGGTGATGCAGGAATGTTTATTATGAAGTACATGAATAAATAAGTGCTAGGGACCTCAAAGTTGCTGCTGCAGCGGGCCGGAGAGAGCAAAAGCTGGACAAAGGTGCTATCCAATCAGCTAATCAGGACAGAGATAGAAACGGCAAACACAAAATAAAGCAACATGTAACAGAGATGATCAGTACTATGAAACATACTTGGATATACTAGTATTGTACAGCAAAAAATGCAAGACACCATTAGACCTTTTTTCAAGCATGATCGCATTCTCTTCGCAATAAAATTCCCAAAACCGAATAAAAATTTTTTTATGTATTGCCAAGATTATATTATCTTAATAATTTAAACCATAACTCCTGCATAATTATACATGTTATATTGCAATACAAAGCCCAAGTTGATATGGGTTATGTTATGTGAGATATGGCGGTTGAAAGTTTGCATACACATAAATGTTTTGGCAATATTGAGCTTTCAGTAATTTCTGTGAACTGTTTTTTTTTGTTTTTTGTTTTTTTTCTGGACTTAAAAAGAAACTCATGAATTTTCTTCAGTATTAAGTATTAATTGAACTTTGGTTTTCTGGAATAAACAACATGGTCAAAAATATACATACAATGATGATGAAAATTCCACGATGCCAAATGCATTTCAGTTTGTCAAATGCCAGAGCCTCTGAACTTTCTGTTAGTGATTATGATTGACTGTGGCTGGAAGTTTCTTAGCTTGCCCATGCCAAACTGAAAAGGATTTCTGTGGCAATACTCATTTGACTGACTCACTTGACAAGTGCACAAACCAGGGATATCTCTTTTACCTATTTCTAATGAACTGCATATTCCAAGATCAGCCAATGAGTTCAACCAGTTGAACTAGCACAAGTTATTGGGACACTTGTCCAAGGTCTGCAAAAGACGCAACCTGTCAAAAACTGGTTCTAATGATCAGAAAAACTCAAGATTTAAATAGATGCCGAAATTAATGAGCTCCCATTTACAGTTCAAAGAATGACCAATCAGGCTTTTACTAATATAGATATAAATAAAAGCTGAGTGAATCCCACACTCAAAGAGAGTGTTCCATTTCCCTAACAGATGACATGTGCTCCAACATCAGGTACACTCACACCATTCCAGGGTCAACAGCCTCCACATTATGCTAAGACCCTGAGCGGTGCTCAAGGTTAAAGCTTACAAAGTAGCTGTATGGATTCTGAGAGTGACTGGAGAGGGAACTGAACAGAAAATTCTATAAGCTGTGTCAAGGCTGAATTTAGGCTCGCTGCATCATTCTTAACACGTCCACAAGTTGAAACCATTAAGAAATAGACAAATCACTCAATTAAAATGGCTCAGTGAGGACTTCTGTTTAGTGTCACGTTTAAATCATGCAGACTTCCTCAGGACTCTTATCTCGGCTAATTCCATTAGAACGTGGACGGGCTGGAAGAGAACTCAATCTAGGAATTATTCCATGTAGGCTAATTCACCTGTCTGGGGCCTAAATGAATGGAGGTAATTTGGCTCAATTGAGAGTAACGATGGAGAGGGAGAGAGAGAAAGAAAGATGGACAGGGTGAAAGGAGGAGACAGAGTATAATCAAGGCAGAAATAGAGAGGGGGAAAGAATCGGAGCTGACCAAAGGGAGGTGGGGTTGCAAAAAGTCTTTTTCAAATAATAGAGTGAGAAATGATGGCGGTAATAAAGTGGAAAACAATTTCAAATGGCTTTTGGTTGAAATCTGCCTCTTGTAGTGATGGGGGTTAAACAAAGCGAAAAAAGGTGCATAATGGCAGCAATCTATGAGTATTTGGGAGTGAATAGGAGGAATTTACATTAAGAAGATAAAGTTGTGAATTGCATGGCTATTTTTTAATTTACATTACATGGCAGGATTACCTCTCTAAACCACTGACTTCAATTTTTTTTTTTTTTTTTTTTTTTTTTAATTTTTTTTTTCTTTTTTTTTTTACTTCAGTATTATTTTCCCTTCATTTGGTAAATGACAGCACAGATACAAAAATCAGGGGGCACTAAGCTGGAAGGTTGTAATCACATGGTATACACCTAATAGTCAATATGCAATTAGACACCCAGAACTATTATTAGATCTAATTATTGTTTGGTCAGTTGGGGGAAACACAATCAGCTATATACATAGAGCTGACATATAGATGGGTATCTACTGTGGCCATGAGATGCAAAAGACAAAAAACAAAAGAAAAACAAAACATTTCAGAAAATACAACAGCAATTTGTTGTTGTTTTTTCAGCTGTTTTTTTTTTATTTTTTATTTACAGCTTATGTTGTTATGTTATTTTTTGTTCTTGTTCTTGTTTTGCTTTTAAGGGCGAGCATAGGTTTCTGAGAGACACCACCGGAAAAGCAACAAGAAATTACCCCAAATCACTGAGCGTCTGACCAATAGTAAAGTTGTTTTTGTGCCTAAAACTGAAAAATGTTCCAAGAAGGAAGCCTGTCTGTGCAGAACTGGCCATTAGGGCCAGCAATCTAGTTTTGGATTTTATGAATGCAGTGGAGTTAAAAAACAAAACAAAACAAACAAACAAACAAAAAAACTGCATCAATAAAAACCTGTTTTAAGATCAGACACCTCATACTGTTACTGTGAATATTGGTAATATTTTCGGGCTCTGACAGATGTAGTTTCAGAATTTCGGTTGGGGAATTGGTGACAGCTGATGGAAGAGCAGGCTGATGGCTCTGAATATGAAATTCTTTGTTATGGTCATGATTTCCAGAGAAAAACAGATATGTTGTGGAGGGCTGGGTGATAAAACAATCTTGATAATTATCAACAAAAAGTCCCTCAATAATAATGATAATAGCAGCATGAGAACATTTTCTGATGGGAAGCCATCCCTTCTCTCAGTCTCACACCCTCCCACCACACCTCTATCTCTATGAAAGACAAACAAACTGTCCAGAGTTGCACAAGACTTGCGCTGTGAGGTAACCATGGGAACTGCACATTGGTTAAACCATGTTCATTTTTGTCCTCTCTGAACCAAGCTGCCCTCCAGCTGTAGCATGTTCATTGGTTCATCTGAAACAACCCATGCGAGCATTCCTGAAACCACATGTACTACAGCTCAAAAGCCTGGTGTACTTATTATTATTTATTATCTACCTACTATTAAAAGAAAATATGACATAAGAGTGACCAGATATTGATGTACATAACAATATCTGTCAAAGGTAGCTACTTCTATTTTCAAATTTATTTTATTTTTTTTTACCACCTTGGTTAGTTTTTAAAAAAGCCAATAGGATTTCCCCATGGGTCGTTGGATTATCAAAGAAAATACCTGTGGACAAAAAAAGTTGATGGTACTTGCAGGTTTTCTTCAGCAAAAAATCTCGACTGATAAAACTTTTACGATTTTTGAAGGGTAAATGCAAATGCAAAATTAAAACTAACTTTACACTACAAATTACACTGCAATTGCATGACTTTAACTTCACCACCATTAAACTGTTTTGTTTCACATCATGAACGGGCTATGGTCAATTAGTATCTGCATGGCAGCCATGATAAGAGTTTGTCAGATTCTCTAAATGTTAAGGAAAGGTTCCTTTAATGCTTCCTTTATTACATCCTTTTGCATATGATACACTGGAGCATCCTTTATGAGAAGAGATAATGCCACCCTACGGTTCATTAAAAACAAACAGTCAACATAACTGGCTAGTGACTTCAAATTCAACTAAAGACTACTAAAGACAGGTGGTGAACTGCCTACATAATAAATCAAAGTATGCTCTCTTTGATCGCTAGGGAGGACCACTTCACTTTTTCATACAAGATACAATGGTGAGTAAGAAAAGAATCGCCTGTGATAAATGTAACACACTTTGATACACACAGAATCAAGGGGCTTCAAGGTGGATGTAAAAGCATGCATATAAACAATATCACCATAATCAAACACGGACAAAATTGTGGATTGTACAATGATCTTATGACTCGTGAATGAGAAACAAGACAAAAAAAACAATCTTTGTCTTTAATTTTCTTGAAAGGTGTTCCACATGGTTTTTAAAAGTGAGTCTAGCATCCAGCCAGAGTCCTGTTTATAATAATCAGCAGTTTCAATTTTATGACCAGGGTTTGAATATGGACTGTAGGCGGGATACTTTTAGGTGACCCTGTAAATATCACGCACTTAGTGAGTTTAAAACAAGTTTATGTGTGGCAAGAGATTTTCTGAAATTTATCAAAAGTTGACTGTAGATCAAGGGAAGTGGCATTTGGGTGGCACTGATAACATTATTTGTGTACAGGATGAATAAAAGAGGTCAAAGAATGGATCCCTGTGAAATACCTGTACAAATGGCAAGGGGACTTGACCTGAAATCCTTGGAGACTACTGTCTGAGTTCTATTAGAAAGATGAAACTATTTGAGAGACTATTCATCTAAACCAACTGAGAATAATGTTTCTAATGAAATGCCATGATCTACTGAATCAAATGTTTTTGATAGATTTATGAAAAGTGCACCGCAATACTGATGATTATCAAGGGTTTCAGTATTATTATTAAGTGCACTTAATAATATATAAATATATAAATAAAATACAAAACTGTAGCTGTTGTTGTGAGAAACTGATAAAGTCATGTAGAAAACAATTGCTTCAGGTTATTGCTTCCAAAAGTGGTTCTACAAGCTATTGAATCATGGGGGTGTACTTAGTTTTCCACACACTTCTTCAGCATTTGGGCTTAATTTTTGTTAAATAAATAATGATATAGTACAATATGTCATGTGTTCTTGTTCATCTCAGGCTGTATTTACCCAATTTTAAGACCTGGTAAGGACTAGATAATTTATTATTATGTCCTGATATGTGAAACCTTAGACTTGACAGAGGGTATACTTTTACCATGACTGTATTTGGTCCCTGTACAACCATAATGAGGGCATGGTTTGCATTTCTGGCAATAAGTCAAACTCATTCCTGGTGGGTGTTGGATTTCGCCAGGACTTCTCTTTGTCACAGATACTGGTCATACTTTTTATGGACAGAATTTCTAGGGACAGCCAATGGTGGAGGGTATTGGGCACTGTGGTCTCAGAATCTCATTTCTGTCTTTTTTTGCAATGATGTGGTTCTGTTGGCTTCATCAAGCAACAACCTCCATCTTGCACTGAGGTGGTTTAGAGCTGAGTGTAAAGCAGTTGGGATGAGAATTAGCACCTCCAAGTGTGATGCCATGGTTCAAAGCCAGAAGAAGAAGGTCAAGTATCTTGGGGTCTCAAGGAGCTGGTAGTGATACTGGTTTGGGCATCTGACCAAGAAGTCTCCTGGGTGCCTCCTAGGTGAGGTGTTTCGGACATTTTCCTACAAGGAGGAGGCCTCGGGGCAGACCCAGGACACAGTGGAGAGATCAAATCTCTTGGCTGGGAATGCCTTGGTGTTCCCATGGAAGAGCTGGAGGAGATGGCTGGAAGTGATCTCTGCTTAGAATGCTGCCTGCATGACATAAACCCCGATAAGTGGCAGAAAACTGAAGGAAAGCTGGATGGATGGATGGAAAATGCAAATAATGCTAATCATCATAATATGCATTTAATGTATAATAAAGCGCCTTGAGGCGACTGTTGTTGTGATTTGGCGCTATATAAATAAAATTGAATTGAATCGAAGTGAATTATCATTATCTGGCCATCTCACTGCTCTAATGCAATTTCTCTTTATAATGACCTTTCAGGACTGATCAAATAATACTTATTAAATCCTGTTTTAACCCAGTTTGTCAGGAATTAAGCAGTGCCTATTTGCACTGCAGTCCTCTGCAGCAGTATATTAAATTTTGTCTCATTGGTTTTTCCTCTTTAATTCTATATCTGCCAAGAACTAAAATGTCCATAGAACTTCCCTGCAATGAAGACCACCTGTAACAGATCAGATTATTCAACACCTGTAGCTTTCAGACAAGAGTCCACATCCACTCGTTCATCTGTCTATGGACAACACTTTTTGGCATGTTTGAAGGAAAAAGACACTTGTGTACAAAAACACGATCCCAACTGTGAAGCACGGCAGATGGAACATCACAATTTGGGGCTGCCCTAGCAGTTACTGAGGGAACAATCCATTCAAAATACAAAATTGTATCAATTGTACAGTGTATAATTACAATGTCAGTTACAGTGTCAGAACAGAAATTCATGACCTGAAGCTTGAAGGTGAAGACAGACCCAAAGGACATGCGTAAATCAACAACATAACATCTGAAGAAAAAAAAAAAATCCTGTTTTGGAATAGCCAAGTCAGAGTTTGAGAACCTGAAGAGGGCTGTTCATTTCGTTTCATTAATACAATATCTTAGGAGGAATGGTCCAAAATTCCTCCTCATTTTTGTGCAAGTATCGAAAGTAGCAACAGAAGATGCCAAGTAGAGGTTGCTGCTGGTGACCAAGGTTGTAGATTAATGCAATAAATATGACTGTCCCCCCACTGGTGCTCCATTCCAAGATTGTCTTGTCTTATCAGTACCACCCCAGATGGGGGGTTATCCAGACCAACTATTTCTAGAAAAATTTAATCTTCCTAAATGTATAATTGAAAATATAACCATATTTACTTACATAGGGTACTGTGCTTATCTTCTGAGTTAGGTGCCATTTTTACACTTGAATGATTCACAGGTCAGTGTAGGTCAGTGGCTTAACAAACAAACAAAAAAAAACCCAACATTCCTCTGAAAATACTCAGATACACGGACTGAACTGAAAATGGGTGAAAAAGCAGCCAATGTCCAGAGAAAAACTTTAAAAGACCCTCAGAAAGCCTGGAGAACTACTGCTCAAGACCACTTAAAAAAATTACAAGCAAAATATAAAGAAATGAGGGGTGGCTTAAGACTTTTGTACAGTACTGTAACTATACTATATTTGCATATAACTCGTATTTACATAAAAACATAAAACAATGACTCTAACATTTAAAACAGCGTTATTTCTCACAGCACCTTTGGTGTTCAGTTCAGGAGATACTCTTGAGAAATGTTCTCTTTATGAAATAAAGTATCTACCCATGCATCCAAAACGCCTATTCAACATCATGTAGCATACACCTCATATAACAAATCCTGGAATCTGTGCTGTTTGTGAAAACAATAAATAGAGGACAAAAATAGAGGACAAAAAAAGCTATTTGGTTGCTATTAGTCAGACCTGAATATAATTCTGACTTAGATTAAGATCAGACCACATTTTATGAGGACTCAACAACTACATATCTCTGACTGTTGCTGTCATTCTGTTAACTATTATGACCTACAGGCTAATGACACCAGGAGAGGAGGAGAGGTGTGATGATTGGGATGAATTCATCACAAATCAAATTCAAATGGAACAATGTATGTGTACGCTGTCAAGTGCAGGAGGAGTCATAAAAAGATCTAGAAAATAAAATATTAAAAATTATTAAACAAAGTAAATACAAAGTAAAAAGAAAGGGATTTTGATTGCAGTATTTTTCCATTATAGATGTATGCTGATCTCCAATAGTAAACAAATGGAAAAATGTACTGTGTTTAGAAGTGAGGTTTACAAGTCTAAAAATATATAAAAGTAACAAAACTATACAGCATATAAAATATATCTAAAAATGTAAAATTATATATAGGTAATATGATAAATTATATATACATATTCACGGGACTGCTGCAAAGCAAACAATCCCATGACTTCGATTGCTTTCTTCTTTTTCTAGCTCACTCAACTGACCACATTTATAAAACTAGCTTCTTGGGACACCACTGTTTTTTGAACCATATTGATACAAGCTGCCATTCTGACTTTATTAGCCGCTTCTTCTGAGTAGAGCTGAATAAAATGTTCCACAGATTTCATCGTCAGTTACACAGAATCCCATAACTTTAACTGCTGCTTCAGTGATGCAGGTGTAAGCAATTGACAGCTGATAAGCTGATTTCATTTGAATTTCATCATGTGACTGTTCAATTTGAATCTTCTCTCTCTCGGTGGGTTTTCACAGCTAGGACTCTGTCAGACAAATGGTTGAATATGACTATACTTCTTACACAGATTAAATTCCTTTTAAACCTATTTATCTATCTGTCTGTCAGTGTCCCTGGCTGTTTGTAATTTTGGAAAGGACATACACTATGGGAAACACAAACATATATTTTTGAGTAAGTTATCTTAATTGCAGCTTGGGTCATACTGTGGTTTAAAAGCAAATCATCACATTTTTAAGTATTTAAACTGCTATTCACAATTTAAAGCTGCTCCTGTATGCCTCTTTGTCACACACACATACTGAACACAAAGGTGTCAGATTTTCAAAGTAACCCTCAGTTTCATACAGAAAATTATTCTGTTGAATACAGCTATGTCTGACTTTCAAAATAAAAGCCCTGGGATAGTTATAGGAATTGAACAGAATTCTTTAAACTCTCATTCTGTCAAAATAAAATCCTCTTATTACTTATTGGAATTATCAAGATGCTTTAAAGATCATCATATACTAAAAAAATAGTTATTTATTTCAAAGATTTATATATATATATATATGATGGTTTATGCTGTATGTGATTAATTGACTGAAAAAGAAATCCCTCAACCAACCTCAGACCACCACCAGTGTTAAAATTGTATTACCATAGTGTTTGTATTTTTTCCCTCACTGTATTTACTGTTTATTGCATTTCTCATTGCTTGCTTATATTTATCTGTCCCTGCTGAATTATATTAATACTTTAATCTGCAACCTAATTTCCCTGAGGAGTACAGTAAACTTTCATCTTATAATCATACTTTTAGACTGTACCTCTCTCCGATGTAGCCAGCTGTGCACTGGCACTGACCGCTGATGTGGTCACACAGGCCTCCGTTACGACATGTGCACTCCTCAGAGCAATTGATGCCGAAATATCCAAATGGACATGGCTGAGCGCACACTGGACCCTGATGGGGAAGATTATATCATGTTTACATGCACATCAAACATGTGTCTAAGAACACACCGACACACTAAATGTATTTAGAAAAATGAGTTATTGGTGACATTAGACAATGACAGTGATTCAACGGTATCTAGAGAACAGCTTCAAAATTCTCTATTATCTACTAAGAAAAACAATAGACTTGTGGTCAGGACTTGGATTTGAGCTTGAATTTTTGGAATAAACTAGATGCAACTTATTTTAAAAGAACAAAAACAAAAAGAAATCTATAGGATCCTTAAAGGTAAATTCTGTTATTTGAAAACCTGGGCTCTGATTTCCCATTTCCCACTAAAATATTACAGACAAAAATGTGTGGAATCAGTTTGATACTGAGAAAGAATGTTATAAATGGATAACTGAAATGCAATCCCATGGGGTAATTGTCAGCTTTGAAGTAAAAGTGCTTGTTTTCGCCACTGATGGGCTCAAGATTGTGTCTGACAACATGATGGAGAGGTTCCCTGCACACTAAGATGTGTGTCTAACATATAACAGAAATCTCATGGGAGGCGAGCTTTTTACAGGAAGACAACAGTGTAAACGAGACTAAGAGTTAGACAGAGCTGTCCAGGGACAAGTGGAGAAAGGTTATAGAGGTGGGAGCCACGCTCATTCCCAGAGCTTCAGATACTGCTGGACACAAATACTTGTCTTGGTTGACATACTTGTAATACAGTGGGTTTCGAAAGTATGATGCTACAATTGTTTTAATTCTTTTTTTTCTCATTAATCTACACTCAGTACCCCATAATGACAAACAGGAAACAGAATTTTAGGATTTTTTGATAAATTTATTAAGTAAATGTGATATTTATGCTTCTTTTTTTCTATTTAAGTATTCAGACCTTTTGCAAAAACACTTGAAATTTAGCTCATGTGCCTCACATTTCTCTAAATCGTT
>VVAS01115847.1:0-10618 GCA_015103295.1 Ptychochromis oligacanthus
TAAGGAGGCTAAAACAGGGGCAGGGCTACCTCGTAATTGATAAGTCGCTACTATATCTCATAATCAGATCACACCCTTGCTTGGGACTGATTTAAAAACTAAGGTGGTAATGGAAAAAATGCTCAGCTGGAGTTTTCAAAACTAAACACCAAAACCAAGGGACACTGCTCATGGGCTACCTTGCTTTATCCTCTTTTTTTTTACTCTAATGAGGACCATCATTTACAAAATTACCATTGTGTTGCACCCAATAAGAATCGAAACTAGCAACTGAGACCATAAGCCCATCAAGAAAATGTTTACTGAGGTCATAAATGAAAGGAGAAGTAGGGTCATTTTCTCATGCACGTCTATACAACATTTCGTAACCAGAGGAGTCGCCCCCTGCTGTCTATTAGAAAGAATGCAGGTTTAAGGCACTTCTGCGTTGGCTTTTCAGACCTGGAAGCTCTGTCCATCTTTTCTAGACACTCTGTGGAGCGGAAGGCAGGATGAGCAACATTTTTTAACACCTAAACATCCACCAGGTGTCTGGCGACCCATGCAGGGTTACGGTAAGCGTTTGTTTTTTTTGTCCACATACTAGACGAGGACATTTAAATAACAACTCAAAGGTGATACCTTTCAAATGAAGTATCACACATGCATTTTGGCCATGCAGTTCTTCTGTCATAAGTGTTTCCATTTGGGTGGCCAAATAGGAAAAAATGAAAAAAAAAAAAAAAAAAAAAAAAAGTTATTTTTTAATTTTTTTTTTTTTTTAAATTACAGCACTAGTTATGAAATGATATTTTCACTTCATTTTATACAGCCTGCATAAAACAAAACAGCAGAAACACATGGGGCAAAGTATCTGAGATGAGCTTTTTGTAGTCCATCTTCGGGATGTTGTAGTTTTGACCCTACAGACTGACGCCAACAGCATCCACTGTCACATTATTAAGTAGCCTATTGTGAGTGTGGCTGGATCCTTCTGTGACCTCATGATGTTTCCCACTGAGGTCAAAGAAAAGTTTGGGAACAAACACAGGAGGTAATTATTTGGATAACAGTGTTGGTTGTTCGGGACTCTTGCAGTGATGCAAGTAGATTTTCAGTCATTAACACTTCTTAGAAGAACAACAAGTGTTTCAAATTCTGGCTTCACCTCTTTACATCCAACAGGTCGCTGGCAAACCCGAGGGCCTGAACCAGCCCGCGGACCATCTCGATCTAACCCCCACAATCCTAAATGGAAAACTAAACAGCAACAACAAAAGAAAGTGCACCAAAGCTTCTTTAAATGCATGACTAAAAGACATCATATATACTCTCCTCATCCCCTGAGTTTCTCATGCCGTGGGGCGACACAGACTCCACTGTCTTGGACTGTACTTTGCAACAGTGATCCTTGTTCTGCTCTGCGTTCTCGGTGACCTAAACCAGTTCTCCACTTGCTGCAGGTTTGGGTTAAGGTGAAGGGCTGGATGTTAACCTAACCCCAACCCAGTGACCTAGTGGATGTTAAGATGCTAAAAGTGACCCTCATAGCCCATGTTGGTCAGTCCACATCGCTCACAGTGGACCTAAAGACAGATGGAGGTGTGGTCCACCCATGAGGCTGCAGTGGGAGAGACGGACAGAAGGAAAAGACAAAGAGACAAACAGAGATGCACCAAGAGACAGACAGAGATACACAGCTATTCAAACTTTGGTGTTCCATCCCAGCCTTATTGGAAAAGCCTCTACAGTGAGCTCAGCACTGAAATTAGATATTGATCCTGTGCCTCCTCCCCCTCCTCCCTCTCCGGCTTTGGCTCTGCACACATTCCCTTCTCTTTCATTTAGTCCTTCGCTCTTTCTCTCCCACTCTCTCACTCTCGGGATTCACTTGATTGGGATTCTTTCAGTTAGGACATTAGGAGGGACGTGAGGATGGAATAACCGATGCTGCACCTTCAGAATATGGAGATTAGTCAGTTTTACATTCTCTAAAAAGCTCTCTGTATTAACTGGGAGGATAAAGAAGAATATTACTAACCTTATTAGTAAATGTTTCTATACTTAGGTGTATATATAATGAAGACACAGTGGGGAAAAACAAGATGAACGAAAGTAAAAGAAGAAATTCACAAAATAGAATACAATACACAGTAATTAAAGGATGTAATAACATGTAATAACAGGCTGAGAAAAAAAGTTTATGGTCTCATTTGCTAGTTTCAGGTCTTACTGAATACAACATGATGTTCATTTTGTAAATTCTGATCATTATTAGAGTCAAAAAGGACGATAAAGCAGGGGATGATTTAGGCAAAGCAGTCAGATGTACTCACCCAAGAGTAAGTACTTTTTTCTCCCCTGAAAATGCCTTTAAAAAGATCCTACTGGTGCAGTTCCTTCAGTTGGACCTGCCCCAAATCACCATTCTGGGGATGTAAAAGGGCTAATTGTTAAGTTACCTCTAGCAGTTTTTTGAAACAGCATCAATCGTCCCTCTAGCAGCTGTAATAATTATAACAGGCGCAAAAGAGGACAGGTAATTTGTTATAGAGTCACAGAGTGGGCATAAGGAGGAGGTTGGGGTGGATGGATGGGTCAAGAATTACTGATATGGACATGAGGCCCTTGTTTGCTTTGTGTTTGAAACTGTTAATGAGCATGGTTTGTTTCAGATGTGATTGTTTCAAAGCATGAAAACTACAGCGGTGTCATATAAAAAGTAATTTTCAAAGGTTTATCTTCAGCTTATCTTCTAATTCAGCTGCACTCTAATAAATAGCATCATATTTGGGGGTTAAGCAACCTTTTGGGTCTCCAGGACTTTGTACCAAACCAAGTTTCAGCCTCTGGAGCTGAAAAATTGAAGCCAATGCTGGAATACCCCCCAAAAAACTGCAGTTCCTTTAATGTTCACTAGAGGCTGGCTCTAAAAGTCAGTCCCCATAGACTCCCATGTTAAAATGCCCAGAAATATACAGCAGAAATAAACATGTTTACAGCCTGATACAAAAACTGTTTGGGCATCTTTGGATAGTTTGCCCCATTCATAACAACAACACATACAACACATCTCTTTGAATACTAGTCAGACTTAAAGTTATGGGTGTGGCTGCTTTGATTAGTGTGCCAACACAGTTGACTGTAGCTGCTAGCTGTCTGCTAGGCTTCACCTCAGCTAATTGGAGTCACTGAAATGGACCTCTGGACCGTGTTTGTGCTGTTGGAGCCTTTTGGAGTATTTTTAATGCAATTGTCTGACAAATAATATGCCTTTCTGTTCGGTTAATTGTATTAACAGACGGTCCAAGAAGTCTGTGCTCCAGTTTTGGTGACAGACATTCTATTTTATTAGCCTGGTCTGGCAGGTATCAGTCTCTGTGCATAACATCCATCCAGTTTATGAATGCTGCTTACTAACCAACATTGCTACCCTTACCTGAAAAACCATGACTCTCATCCAAATATGGTCACTTCTGGCTCCAAAAAACGACCATGGTGGTGGCCAAAATACTAACATTGGTGCTTCAAAATGTGGACTCTAAAACCAAGTGGTGACACCACGGTGGGTAAATCCATCTATTATAAGTTAAATAATAAACAGACATGAGTGTGTGTGCTTTTTGTATCAAACGTCGTAAGAATAAGAGAGTTTCAAAATGTTCAAACCTATCAAATGAAGCAGTGCGAGCACACACTTGAATCTGTAAACACAGAGCATTTAGTCATTCAGTTTAAAGTGCAAATTTCTCTGTTCAACCTCTATTTTCTAACATACAGATGACATAATTTCCCCCAAAGTGTTTCCCCTTAAAATGTGATCATGAATCCAGCATAGCAGCATATGGACATAAAATGATTGGTTTATCTCGCCTCAGCGCCGCAGCTCTTTCTTTCTTCCTTTGCCATCGTGTACATATGAAACGCTGAAGCACACAGCAAATGTTCAGCCAGCGTGCGTCATTGTGGTGAGTCATGGACACTGGAGCACAGTGTGTGCATTTGTATATCACTCACAGCTACACAAAACTCAAAATACCTGGAAGCAAGAGGCAGTCTGAGAGTAGAAATGTTCACTATATCAACGAATTACTCTCTGCAAACCTTTTATGTGAACTTTAGCAGTCAAGTTTCTTACTGTTGAATGAGTGTTGTTGTCAGCTCAGCTGGGATTTCTACTCTGTTACCTCTTTATTAAAACCATATTTAAGGTCTACAAATGAACCACGATCTGTTTATCAAATAAGCTGAGTTTTGAATCCTAACCTGGGCATTTAATACAAATCAATGCTGGATGTTTGTTACTACTTTATACTATATTCAACCTTTATGGTAACTAAGGGTTCAAGTAGTCTGCCAGAAATTTAATGATTGGCTTCAACTTTGATTTTGAAATTTAGGCTGTTGTACAGTTTATAATTAAGCCCATTTAGCAAACTAACTGGTCAACCGGAGTCTAGGAATTGGACCTCTGGACCGTGTTTGTGCTGTTGGAGCCTTTTGGAGCATTTTTAATGCAAATATCTGACAAATAACGTGGCTTGCTGTGCAGTTAATTGTACTAACAGACCAGCCAAGAAGTCTGTGCTCCAGTTTTGGTGAAATTCTAGGATTTTATGTTGATGTTTAATTAGCAGGTATCTATGTCTGTGTGATGCATCCATACAGTTTGTGGATGAAGCTTGATAACTGAGATAGTTAGCATTAACTGATAACTTATTACTCATCCCTGCTGTCCAAATATGGCCACTTATGGCTTCAAACATCAACATAGCATAGACCAATATACTAAAATCGAGGCTTCAAAAAGTAATGGATGATGTCTTGATGGCCACAACCATTTTTTATATACAGCTGTGGTCAGACGTTTACATACACTCATCATGGGCATGAATGTCATGAAACAACCCAGGAACCATCAAGGCTTAAGCCTGCCATGAACTGGAAGCTGCTGGAACACCAGCATTAAGTTCTAATGTGAAGCGAGTTTTACATCGCCATGGACTGAGAGTGTGCCAACCAAGAAAGAAGCCCCTGCTCCAAAATTGACACCTTCAAGCTCAACTAAAATTTGCAGCTGCCCACATGGACACACCAAATGCCTTCTGGAGAAAGGTTTTATGGTCAGACAAGACAAAGACTGAGCTATTTTGCCACAATGACAAGAGGTATGTTTGGAGGAATAAAGGTGAGGCTTTCAAACCTAAGAACACTGTACCAACTGTCAGGCATGGTGGTGGTAGCATCATGCTCTGGTGCTGTTTTGCTGCCAGTGATACTGGTAGACTGCACAAAGTGGATAGGACAATGAAGAAGGAGGATGACCTTCAAAATTCTTTAACTTCACCTTAAACCAATAGCTGGACAGTTGAAACTTGGACACAACTGGGTGTTCTAACCTCAAACACTCATCAAACCTAGTTTTGATTAAGCTTCTGGAATGGCCTTCCCAAAGTAATGACCTCAACCCTGTTGAAAAGTTGTGGACTATGCTTTGAGCCTCTGTGTATAGTTTTAACCCTGTGTGGATTAGAGAAAATCCAAAATAAATTCAAACTTGTGCATACAATTCTTGTTTTTTACAGTGTCATTAAAGATATATGCTGTACAATCATTCCACCCTGAAAAAAGAACAATTAAAAGAAATCATTAAAAGCCCCAAATTACCATGACATTCATGCCCATGATTGCATGTAAATTTCTGACCACAACTGTATATTCTATGGTAGTCCCACTGCGTACTGTGGGAGCGATTAATAATGTCTGATAATTGTCCCTAAAAGCTTGGCTGGCCCACGGGATGCAAGCAGGGGAGTAGGCATGGATTGGCTCAGCCCTAACCAGAAAAAACAATCAAGTAAAGGCATCTCTTTCCCGAATGTTTTATTATATTCTTAATGATTTCGAATGTGATTTGTTTTCTGGTACATCATGGCCAGTTAAAAGTCAGGAATATCTGGTTTAACCAAATCTGATCGTGTTTGTGTCCAACCAATATCTACAACAAGATATTTGATGATGAGACATTTATATCACATTCAGAACCACTGAATGTTGTAATAGACCTGCAGGATCTTAGGGTGTTTTCACACCTGTGGTGTTTAGTGAGTTTAAATCAAACTCTGGTTTGTTTTACCCCTTGGGGAATCGCACCAAGACTCTTTGGAGGAGGTGGTGCCAGTCCAGTTCCAAACGAACTCCAGAGCTGTCTGTTTATGGTGAGGACGTGATCCTACCTCAATCCGATGCAACTACCAGGCGTAAACTGGAGGTTTGAACAAAACGCCTTCCCATAGCCAGGTGTGCTTTGCATTCTGGGATGTGCCAGACTACCACAGAGGTGCAGAATACAGTTGTGCCTGAAATGTTTCCCATTAATACAGAACACAACACCTTCTTCCTGTATTTACTTTTGTTGCTCCAGCCTCAGACTCATCTGGCCAATAAGCAGACTGAACGTTCTCACCTGGTTTGTAGTGATGCATTTTGGTTTGCTCTGTTTTCTTTGTGTGAAACAGAATCCAACATCTACTTGGAAACTTTAGCAGCCTGTAGGGCCCTTAACCAACGATGACTCTGGTCTTATCACTTTGTGAGAGGCCTTTTTTTGAACAGTGTCCTTTGGCAGTGGTGCCTGAGTCACCATCTGTTCCAGTATTGGCCACTGAGAGATAATGACCCCGTTTTAGACACTTACAGTGTCCAAGTTAGGAGGCTGGAGGTCAGCAGTTTATCAGCTAGGAGCTTGCGACATGTCAGCAGTTTGACAAAACAGCATTTTTTGACTTCCAGGAATGTGAATGTGGTTTATTCAGTGGAGGAAAATCAGACTGAACTCTGTCATCTTTCATTTAACAAAGTGGTGTGGGAGGTCTCTTTATAAATGTGACAAGTTTCAAGACTTTCAATGGGAGGGAGTCACATGGAGTAACAGAGAAGTTTGGATCTCTCTGCACCACTACTCCCCTCGAAATTTTAAATAGGTATCTGGTGCAACAACAAAGATAAAAAATGTTAAAAAAAAATCTTAGAACCTTTACACAAAACCGTGTCTTAGGACGGTTAAGAGCATGACATGAGTGAGGTTTTGGCTCATTTCATGAATCGGAAGGACCTGCAGACTTGACAGCCACACCACCACAGGCGAGCGCCATTGTCCTGCCAGCAGCTCCTACTGTGAGGAGTCTGCGAGGCCGACATCAGATCTGCAGCCCCTCGACGAGCCTGTCCGTCAAACACAGCTGTAATCTCTGGAAAATGTCATTGCTTTTCTAATTTGTGGTACGATCAGTTCAAGTGGATCGCGTAGAACAGAGTCAAGGGACGGAAAACAAAGGAAGTGAAAACTTTCAAAATAAAACAGGAAAGTTTAAGCAGAACTCAACTAAAACCCAACACAATCACTAAGACATTGTTACACAAAAACTTCCAATCCAAGTTTTATTAAACTTGGTTGGAAGCATGGGTTGGACCGCTATAGGTCAATGCCAGGAACACTGATTAGAAACATAGACTGTATACAAAAACATAGACAGCTTCCAGGTCTGAAAAGGTAGCCTTAAACCTGCATTCTTCCAATGACCAGTAGGAGGTGAATCCTCTGATTACAGAAAGATGTTCGGTTGTATAGAAGTCCATGAGAAAATGACAGGAGTTACCTCAGCAAACTTTCGGCCTTTGGTCTCAGTCACTAGTTTTAAGTCCTGTAGAACTTTGGTTACAAATGGGTGTACCTGTCCAGGTGTGCCATGGGATTTTATGCCAACCATATGTCATTAATGCAATATACAACTGGAGATAAAGTCATGAATGAGTTGTTAATTTACTGTGTTTTACATGATCAACGTTGGTGCAGTTGCAAAATGATGGGAATTATGAGGAGATGCATCAAAGGCCCTGATTAGCCAGCTGTATTTTGCCTTCAGCTGGATGATCAGCCTGAGACATAGTATATGTTGGCTAATGCAAACTTTGTGCAACAAACCAAACATCGGTTCTGAGAGAAACTTCCTGACTTCAGTGGAGCATTAGATCTGACCCAGAGGCAGCAAGACTGTTGGACTGTCTGAGAGTGTCTGCGAGTGTGATAAGGTGATGTGCAGACAGTAACAGACACATAACAGTAAAGTAACACAACAGAGAAGTTATTAAATACTTTCCCTGGTAAAATTAAATGTATTTTTCTCCAAAACTAAGTTCATATCATAACCAATAGGAGATCTGTGATGTGTGAGATGTTTTTGGCGACACTTTGCTGCCTAAATTGAATGTTTTTGTAGTATCTCAGTTCTTTCAGCTGTGACACTTTGGTCCATGCACACTCATCCAGCTCAGATCATTTTGATTAAAATGGTGGCAGCTCGTTGTCTGCGGCTGATAAGAGGTATCATATATGTTTTTTCAATTGAATTGGTTTGATGAATATCTTCCCAACTGCGTACACTGACTTCCAGCTTCCTGTTACACGCGTCCTAAGAGTTGTACATTTGGCTCAACTCTCTGTTAGTTATTTTTGTGTTTGCACCGAGATCAGCTACACACACACACACCTTGAATTTGGTTGTGTGTTGCCAGGTTGCTCTGACAGATGGGTTGAAATTGTACTTAGTGAGTAGACTGTGTAGTGATTTGTGTTCCAGTTATCCATCCATCCATCCAGAAATGTATTAGTCACTTTTAACATTGGCATCAAACCAATGAGAGTATAAATCCATGTTATGTTTCAAATTTAAGCAAACTAATGTATGCTACAGTATAGTTATATACAGTCTTTGTCTTTGGTATGTGTATTTGTACAACTTGATAGATTCATTTTACATCAGTCTAAGTAAGGCCAAGTACAGAAACAAGAAATATTTATCATGTTTATTATAGCTATTACCATAAAAGCCTTATTTCATACATTAAAATGTAATAAGAAAACCACCCCCTGACATGTGGTAACCTTTGACATTATCTCACGTTGAGCGGCCGTTTGTTTCTGTTTCTTTACTTTAGAGGAACGTTACAGAACAGAAACAATCCGCGAGCGCTCACCAAGAAGAAAATAACAACCGGTGCTTTACTCCCCCTCCCCTCCCATCTCTTCCCTTTCTCTCTCCTCCTATCTCCCTCGGGCTCACCTTCACTCATCACCTCATCTATTTTTCCCCTTCTGTTGCCAGGCAACAGACAGGAAGAGCATCACTTGGAGACGTCAAAACCACAGGAAGAGCTCGCAGAAAGACACATCACGCAAATGTGCCATGAAACATCGAGGGTCTAGCTGAATAAAACCTCTTCTCTCTGTGATGGGAAATGTCACGGGGTCCGGGAAAGATGTCAAGGAGGACGTTTGGGCCGTTGAAAATATAAACACAATGAGTAGGAAATCAGAGTTGGTCATTTATTCAGCACAGTTCATCCTGTGTATGGGAGCAAATGCATTGTTATTTATATCCAGCACAGCAGTGGGTTGAGACAGTCCATAATGAATAAACTGGGTTCACGTTTTCTTTCATAAGGTTATTTCTGCGGCAACAAAAGAGGATGCTCTGTGGCTCGAGTTAAAGTAAATTTTAACATAAAGGAAGTTGCCATAAACTTTTAGAATACTGCCAATATCAGTGTATCAGTTAATCAAATCAAAGTCTAAATTAGACTGAAAGGAACAATGGAAAACCCCCTAACCCTCAAATTTCAGATTTAAGAGTGCAAAATATGCACATCTGACCTGTTAATGCTGCTTTAATTACACCATTGAGCTGCAAACTCCAAGGCTGAAAAACAAGCCAAACACCAGATGCCAAAACCTGCAGTTCCTCTAATGGTCACACGAGGCTGACTCCAGCAGTGGGTCAGTCCCCATAGACTCCCATGTTAAAATGTCCAACTTTACAGCAGAAATAACCATGTTTACAGCCTGATACAAAAAACGGATTTAGTCTCCATAGGTCATTTCCCCTTTTATAACAACTGTACAGGGGGTTGTTGTCGCTCTAATTCACCATTTTGGATTTTATTAAGGCTTACATTTTGCATTATTAGTGGCATGTCAACTGGCTTGGGAACATCTCGGTGTTCCCCTGAAAGAACTGGAGATGGTGGCTGGGAAGAGGGAGGTCTGGGCATCTCTGCATAGACAAGTGGTAGAAAATGGATGGATAGTCGGACACTTTGGTCCAGACTAGGGGACTTTTAGTCCAAGGACCGAATGTCTGGAAAGCTTTTCCAAAAAATTGAAGGCCTCTTGTTATCTGTGTTTCTACTGCGATGTATAGCCAAGAAGATCTGTGTCTGTGTTTTGCACCATAAAGTTTATGAATGCAACCTGCTAACCAGGCTTGCTAGTGTTAGATGATAACTTATAACTCCATCCTCTGGTCAAATACGGTAATTTCTGGCTCCAACATGGTGGTGTTGTTTAAGCCAGAAACACTTAAGTGAGGCTTCAAAATAAAGAATCCATAGATAGAGTGATATCGCAACAGCTACGTCTATGTTTTATATAGAGTCTGTGGCTCTAACTCAGAGTTTTTATGCTTTATATGGGTTTCTGTCAGGTACAAAAAATGTAACCACAGGGAGAGGACGAAATGCCACCATCTGGTGTCAAAATGGCAATCCTTTGGAGTCTAATCCGTTTTTTCTGGGCTACACA
>VVAS01115866.1:0-14695 GCA_015103295.1 Ptychochromis oligacanthus
CTCAGTAAATATAAGGATTTTTTCATGTCAGATATATATAGTTTTATATAGTATTACTTTTTTATGGTTAATTATGACACTCAAAAAAATCTGTTGGCACATTCTCTTTGTAGTTCTTAAGATAAACATCATTCATCATAATCTTAGATGTTTGACTTCATTTCTTTCACACAGCAGGTGAGCCGCCCTGCACAAATAAAGCTCGGGTGAATCGATAGATAGCGGACACAGGTCCGTGGGGGGTTTCACACACGGACAGTTTCAGGCTGGAATATTTTCCACAGCTGATCTTTCTGACATGTAGCACTCAGAAGGAAATGTGTTCTCACTACAGGAAACTACGACAACGTGTCCAAAATGTCTGTGTGTTGTGCTGAGGATCTACCAGCTGAAGTTAAACCAAGGTTGGGGCGTACTTTAGTGTAATACCAGTTTGTACCACAAGATGGCGCAGCGAGTTAACCACGGTTAACCACATTCTTATTTGAAGTAGTGCTCTGGGAAAACGCAGAGCCTCTGGAGGAAATGAGGGTAGAACTAAAAAGAAATATTAAAGAAATAACAGCAGCACACATCTAAAAACATTTCAACACACCCCGGGTAAACTGCTGCCCCCTGGTGGTGAAAGGTTTAGTTAAATTCTGCAGCAGGTGTTTACAAAAAGTACCTTTAACGGCTTTTTGGTGTCCAATGGATCGACATTTGTCGGATTAAATTTCAGAGCTGTAAAAACTGTTCTTGGAACTGGTGACCTACTGGTTTTTCTGTTATTGCAGCCAAAATGAGAAGAAAATAATGAGTGAAGGCGGGAAGTGAGTCACTCTGAGCTGAAGCAAAGAACCAGTTTCTCAGAAACACTCAGCAATAAGGAAACAAAGACACACAGAGACAAACTCTGAGCTGCCAGCAGAAAGAAAACTTACTTCCCCAGAGGACTGACCGTCTCGCCATCTTTCGATTTCCTGTTCAAACAGACAAACAGCAGAGGTGAATATGT
Organism: Ptychochromis oligacanthus; assembly: GCA_015103295.1. Classification (NCBI taxonomy): domain Eukaryota; kingdom Metazoa; phylum Chordata; class Actinopteri; order Cichliformes; family Cichlidae; genus Ptychochromis; species Ptychochromis oligacanthus. The sequence goes on from VVAS01115866.1 coordinate 998, forward strand.
TAGGACAGCATTAAAGCCTCTGACCTCTGACCTTCAAATATTTTCTTTATGTTACAGCTCGGAAACAATAAACTCAGCCAGGAGGCGTCTGCAACAAGATTAAAGACATCGAGCGTGATATTAACATATTATATGTTATTAATATTTCATTTTTAAATATCACCTTCATGTGGGAGGAAAGTTATTAGACAGCAAATGCAAAACTTTGGGACTAATCAGCCTTTGTGAACACCGAGTTTTCAAGATAAACTAAAGCTGTGGATGACCCTCAAAAACTCACTACAGCACATACAGCAAATGACTGAGCCGTTTACACAGAGGAGATTCAGAGCCAGCTCAGACTTTCCAAAAATGTCTTTTATATTCAAGCATCAAACAAAAGTATCAGAAAACTCAAACACGCACACTCACTGAAACTGAACACGAGCTGTACAAACAGGCTGCTCGGTGTCTGGCCTCTGACTGCTACCTGTACAGAGCAGGTAGATCCTACCTGTGTGGTCTAGAGAGAGACCGAAAAGGAGGATCTGTGCGTCGCAGACGCTGAGGCGCGTGCATAGAGTGAGAGTCGCCCTGTTCCTGGATTGTGACAGATCAGTCAGGTCACTCCTGCCTTTTATAACACCATTAAACATTACACTGACTGCTCCAAAAATGACCCTCAAACCGCCGGGAAATGCCCCGGTGCTCGTGACCTCCACAGGCGCTGCAGAAAGAGAACAGCTAAGCCATCTTCTCTCTCCCGAGATCAAAGATTTGTGCACAAATAACGATTTTTGGCATCTGATGGTAAAGACTCCCTCAGAGGTGCAGCTCCCTCCTTCTGAGGAAAAAGAAAACAAGCCCAACAAACCAAACAACACCGTAGATTTACCTGTGTAACACCTGCGCAGGTAAAGCAGCTCAGTCACGGCTCGTCACTGCAAACAAAACCTGTGATGGTCTGAGAAATTAAGCCACACACACAAAACAGTAGAAAAGAGACAAACTGACCGACTCTGACAGTGAGCATGTCTGACACCGACGAGTCCCGGCAAGTCAAACCGATCCTGTTCCTCCTCTCAGCCAATCAGCAGCTCCCGGGAGGGCTGGGAGGGGCGTCGAAGTCCGTGTGAGATAACATCGTGAAGTGAATAAAGGAGGCATTTATACATGTGTTTCCGCCTGTTTGATTAGTGAACACCTGAGAAACCAAACACCTGAAAGTGTTTGGTTTACAGGCACGAACTATATGATGACAACAGAGATAATTTCTTCAAATATACAGGTGAAGTGTTCAGTTACACCTGGAGTCATGTTTACAGTCTTTATAAAACTCCAAAAATAGTCTGTCAAATGAACATTTCAGATTTCCAAGAGGAAGAAAAATCTTAAAGAAAAATAAAATCCTCACAATAACCGAAACAAACGATCTCACCTTAAAAACAATGTAATTAATGTATAATGTTGGTGGTCAAACTGCTTTTCAGTTACACAAAGGACTCAATAATCATACACAAGTATTTTCCGCTTCTTGAAGCTGGAATTAATCCTCAAGTTTGTATCCCTCCGCCAACCAGCCAACAGTTAACATGTCTGTCCAGAACAGACTGTATATAAAAGATGGACTACTCACTGGTTCGTCAAGTCCTGATGAGCCAATGGTGAGAGCCTTGTTAGTTGAACTATGTCAGAGGCTTTTGATAACCATCTGTGTGTGAGAGGTTCTTCTTTAGATCTCAATGAATTCCCTGCCGAGGGTGTGCCTCATTCCTGCATGCTTTGATCTGATTTTCTGGGCCCGTTTTTCCTGTTCGGGCTCCCCAGCTGCAGTAAAACCTTGATGCTGCAGTCACGCTACAGAAGCACTTCAGGAAAGAAAAGGCTTCCAGAGAGCCACGCCTCATCACCAGCATCAGTAATGAGAACTCAGGAAGCTCTGATGCAGGGTCGGATCAACCTCCTCAGAGGCCTCAGGTTGGCCCCTGTCGACCTCCACTGAGAGCCGATCAGACATTTTAATATGTTGGTTTTTGATTCAGGCTTCTGTTATGCTCATTATCTGCTGACATTTCCATAACTAATTAATTGATTGAAGATGGATCTTTTGGAAACGCCTAGGATTTAAACCCTTGCCTCCTTGGTGAAAGTCCTACATTTACAACAACCTCCTTTATGGGCTCTGTCCCTCTGACTTCCTAAAGGCTTCACGGCCAAAAAGTAAATGTATAAACTTTGACTTCAGCTGGTAAGTAGGGTGAAAGTCCTATACAGGTCCCAATCATTCACTATAATCTCCAGCCTTTGTGGTGTTTGTTGCTTCTTACACTATCTCATCTAACATCCTAAAATCTTTTCATGGTACACTTATTTTCCTGTTGACTGACAGATGATTTCAGCTCTAACAAGTCCTAAAACACATTTACAATATCATTCAAAAACGCTCTTCCAAAGAGCTCAGGGGACATCTTCAAAAGTCCTCTATAGTTTGATGGAAAAAAAAAGGAAAGACATTTTGAATTTTGACTGATTTAAAAGCTGGAAGTGAGAAATTTTGAACTTCCTGCCTTACAAAAATACTCCATCAACCAATCACTGAAGCTCCATATGAACGTTTTAGAAAACAAACCAAAAAAAACCCCCACAGTAAATTAACCCTCAGACTACAATATTTTTATCAAACTGTTTCCAATGCTGAACTTTATTTTTTTCCCCTCAAAAGACAAATAACAAGACAGAAAAACAAAAGGCATTTGTACATTTTCTGTATAAAACATTCAGGAGTTTCTGAAATGACTATAGAGGTCAGACGACCTTCAAGCACTTTAAAACTTAAAGGAAAAGCTGGTGAAAGAAAACTGCTTCGAACATCAGTCTGTTCCTCTCAGGTGGTGATTCGCAGTCGAGTCACAGCTGAACAGCTGATTTTTTGCACCAAATTTAAACCCTCAAGATACAAGATTCTGTTTCTTCTCTATGCTTTTGTTTCCTACTGTCATTTTTCACTGTCAAACACCTTGTAACCCTGTGCAGATATAACACTATATAAACAGTTATTATTACTACTTTGTCAGCAAGATCACACAAAAATGACGAAGCCAAACTTTATTTAATTTGGTGGAAAAGCAAAGCATGAAGAAAAGATCATGACATCAAATTCTGGTGCTGATCCAGATTACTTTCTTTAAAACTGCCAGAGAGGGCACCAGCAATGGAAGACACACTCTGAGTGACAGATATTCTCGTTATTATTATTAAAAAGAACAACTTTCTTGTTATTATTGACTAGAATTTCTAGTTATTGTTATTAATGGTAATAACAATAACTAGAATAGACATTCATGGCCAAAAAGTAAATAAATAAAACTTTGACTTCAGCTGGTAAATTCTTCTTCTTCTTAGTAATATTTAGAATGGACCGGCTTTGTAAATGCTGGTCGATTTCGTTGTGGCTTGTGTCTTCTGTTATAACATGCTGCAGTGGAATAACTATTTTTTTAACCCCACGGTTTGAGAGTCTTTTGCAGATTTATGCATTGAGAAGGAAATCGTTTCATCTGACAAACTGATTTTTCACCGCTCTCGGCCTATAAAGAAACCGACCATGGTGAGAAGATGTTTTCGCTCTTCATGATTTTATCTTTTACAGGGGTCTTCAGAAAACAGGTAATAAAAAACCTTTAAGGTCTGAGCATCCTGTGATAAACCTTCAGAGCAGCAAACATGTCTTTATTTTCTGTGACACCAATGTGAACCTCTGAGAGGAACTTTAAAAACATAAAAACTTTTCTCATAAATAAATTAAAAAGCTTAAACAGGTGGCCCAAGTAACTTCTGTGTGGATTACAGTATGTTTATTATTAAGCCGTTTCACTGTAACTGAAACCACATCATCAGTTCAAAGTGGTCTTCATCCCGGGTTAGTCAGTCTACATACCGTGGTAGTTTACTGGTTACACTGGTGTAAAACCTCCAGGGTCCAATAAAACATCCTCACAACAGGCAGAGCTGCACAATCAGGTCCAAAGACGTGAATTAACATGGCCTTATTCATCAGTATTTACCAGCAGCTCTTAGCCCATCACTCATCTTTCTGTCCATTTGTAGTTTTATAAATACAAACTCCTGAAGAATCATCACATCAGTCACAAACCTCTTAAGAAAAGAATACTGGTATCAGATCAGTTACTCGATATTTGAGACTGGTAATAATGTTTTCTGCTCTTCTCTTCACTTTTTGAAGTTCCTTTAACATCATACTGACTGAAGATAAAGCGCCACCTGCTGGTTGTCTGAACAAAGTAATATTCACTAACAAATAGTTGGTGTGGATAGAAACAGGCTCTAATCCCATTTTCTTTTGCTCTTACATAAAATTTGGCACTTTATTGAAATTAAAACTGATCAGTACAGCGCCACTTTCCAGTAGACAAACTCATAATATTTACATTTGGGAGCCCATACAGAGCATGCTCACTGCCATCCTTCTCAGTTGAGCGAGCCAACTTCCTGCTGGCTTCGGATAAAATAAAATGGTATACGGCTCTTGAAGACTGATGTTTTAGGATGAAATGGATCAAATTCTGATAATAAGGGTTATTTTTAGGGTTTGTTAAGCTTAAGAATGCATAACTTAATGTGCTTCTTTTCCTGTAGGACTGAACGAGACCAAGGGAACACTTTTACCCTACTGAGCCATTGTGTTTTTTTATTTGACTGTTAAATTTACCATTTTGGTTGTTGCTAACACAGGAAGCTCCAAACTTTTGGGATTAAAAAAAAAAGAAAAAAGTATAGCTTGTCTTGAACCGTCCCTTTAAGTAGCCTCTCAGAACAACCTGTCTGAAACAAGCTGTTTCAGGGAGAGTCCTTCAAGAAACGGGAGCTAAAAGCTTGCTTTGTTCTGACTGGCCAAATTCTGGAAGCCTGCCGAGGGGCCACTTTTACATACCTCATTATTTGCAACTTTGGTCCTTTTTAACACGAATACCTGCCACTTTAACATAACCTATATGACAGAAAATCAGATGAAGCAGCAGAATGTGCGCCCTTTAAAGTTGACTAAAACTAACAAAACTGGCAGAGTTCACTTTCAAAATTAAACCCAACTGCCAAAAGAAACAAATAAAACAGTTTTACTCACCAAAAGCTCTGGGCATCAGCAGAGGCTTAGACACACAAATACCTAGTGTCTCTCTGCATGAAGTAACAGCAGCAGCTTCAGCTGGAGTTATTTTCATGTGGAAATGATGCCTCCAGACCACAAATCCTTAATGTCACAGTCAAAGCAGGTTTTTACATATAATGCCATTGTTTCAAATCCTCGCTCACCTTCATACATTTGAGTGAATGAACTGTTGTCCGCACTTATAAAATATTCCAAAACACCTGCTGGTTAAATAGCAGTGACTAAAAATAAGAATCAAAGAGAGGTGAAAGCTTTATGATCAGTAAAGCCTGCTGGAAACTTTAAATACTGAGCTTTAGTTTCTTACAGTTGACGAATGCTGGACTTTAATAGGAGATTCCAAAGGATTTGGATCTGACGCTGGATTCAGATTCAATAAAACAGCATCAAATCATGCAACACATCAAATGAATCTGATGAAACTGAATCTTGAAATATCTCAAACAACAGCAGAGAGCTGTAGATGTGTGAGCTCTGACAGGTGAACACACCTGAACGAAGACGACTGATGAAGGCCCTCAGATTCCTGCAGTTAGACTGAAATGGTTCGGTGTGGAGTTAAAGTGCCAGTAACAGTGCTCTCAGAAATCGACCCGTTATTTTTAACACTCACCTCTCTGTCCAAGGGCAGGATCAAACACAAACAGGAGGCGGAGACATTTCCAGATGATCCGCATTTTATATAAAACTGCCCTTGAGCGCTCCACACTGGAGCCTCGGCTGCCATTTAAAGGACTGTGTGGAAAAATATGTGGAACCAGAAATGTGAACAACAATGTGAAGTGATGAAGTGAAATCACCCTCAGCTCTGTTCCTGAGAAATCTGTGGTCAGATTAGAGAGACGTGCTGTGTTTTGAGTTTATGCAGAGAGAAAAAGTGAAAGATGGCCCTCTGTGACCTGTATATGGCACATGGTGTGTTCAGGCACAGTGCTGAGTGTAGGACATCTGCATGCTCAGAGCAGAACACAATCAGTGCAGTTAAGAGGACAAAGGAGAAGAAAAGAAGGTCCGTTGTAAAGATATGATTCAGGTCTGAGTGTAAACAGGTGTACTGATTAGATTAACATGTATCTGAAAGTTTTTGTAAGCCAAGTTTCCACAGCAGGAACCAGAGTCTAAATAAGGATTCAGGGAATTATTTTACCTCCAAAAAGCCCCACTCAGTTGGCAGTGCTGCACCACACTATGGGAACTTTAGGGTTGGGCCTTGCAGTGCTTTACTTCTCTAATTAGACTCAAATGGAATTGTTTGTTCTAAAACTGTCGAGGAAAACAGTTTTTCATACGTCAGCAGGCTGACAGTAATTTTGCACAGCAGGAACCCTCTGTTCAGCCCGTTTCCATCACTGTGACGGACTCGTATAATAACTCTGTGATAGCTTCAATCACTCTGAGGGTTTTATTCTGTGCTTTGCACGGCTTCAAATCACACCAGGGGCATTTCAGAAATGGAGCTTTCAGTCTGTACACAGCCTTCATTTTGAAAACTGATCAGATTCTCTATTCATGCATCTGACTTCCTGCCCTTATCATGTGCTCAGTGCAGCTTCACGTGGCTTCAGTCAAAAACAGGCTAGTATTTCTAGGTGAGTAAGGCAAAACAAAGAGCCTTCTCTGGCGGCTGCATCGGAGCAGGAACGCCATACAGCCGCACCACAGATTCTGGGATTCACAGGTAACACGCAAAGGTGCAGGAAGCCCAAAAATGGCCTGCAAAGTTTCTGCGGTGAAAACTGCTTTAATTTGCCTAATCTCTGCAGGCCTGTGTTCCAGAGGGGCCGTGGTCTGAAGGAGCCTTTTAGTTTCTTGAAAAGAAAAACACTTTGGGGTAGATGGAAACACGTTTACCTTCATGAAACACAGAAACCAAACTCCTGATTGACATTCTGACTCTGTTGATTGTGCAGCTCTCCTGTTAACCAGTCTACATCCCTGGAAGGTGCACGAGGTGCATCCAGAAAGTTCCAGGAGCAGTCCCATGAAAATGAAAAACCTTATCTGGTTAACATTTTGCTGATCTCCACTTCAAGGTCATTTTCTCAGGCACCTCTGGACCGTTTTTAACACTGCTGCTATTTTTACATCAGATCTCAACGTCTGTTTCAAACTGACCTGAATTTCATGTGGAGGATCGGATCATTGCTGCTGATGAGAGCTGAGTATTTGCCTCCATGGGACTTCGTCCACTTCACAAAATTTAAAATCAAGTTGCAGAGTCAGAGTTTCAACACACCGGAGGAAATCCAGCACATCACAGAGGCACAACTAAACAGGAACACAGCGAGACTTCTACAGAGAGATCGGAAATCACACCAGCAGAGCTAAAAATGGTCCAAAAAGTGCTTGAGAAGACGACCTCGAACTGAGACCAACAAATTTGAAGTTTTTTATTTTTATGGACCTGTTCACAGAACGGTCTGATCCCACCTCATCATGTCCAGGACCATCCATGCAGCGAGCTCAGTCCTTCACAACAGCCACCACATCTGGATCCACAGAGGTGTAGCGGGCCTGTCACTGGGGTTTGTCCTCCGTGGACAGGTCACCTTGAGGTCTCTACAGGGACAGTCTATGACCCCACAGCACGTTGGCGGTCTACATGAGGGCGTTGAGGTGTCCGGAGTGTCCCACAGGGTTCAGCATCAGGGCTCTCTGGTCCAGCACCTCCCTCTCTCGGCCCAGCGCCGCCCTCTCCTGCTCCACCATGGCTCTGTCCCGCTCCACCGCCGCCCGCTCCCTGTCCAGCCACAGCCTCTCTGCCTGCACCGCCGCCCTCTCTCTCTCCAACGCCGCCCTGTCTCTCTCCACCATCTCCCTCTCTCGCTCCAGCGCCGCCCTTTCCCTCTCCACCATCTCCCACTCCCTCTCCAGCCCCCCCAGCGGCCCGTCGCACGGTTCCGAGCTCCGCTGGTTCTGCTCCACGCCATCGCCGAACGTCTCCCGCACGTAGTCCGAGGAAGACGACGGCAGGGGAGGTGGGGCAGGGGGAGGTGCAGGGCGTGGCCTGTGTCTGGGGGCGGGGTCTGGGTGCTGATCATCATCCTGAGTGACGGGAGTCAGGAGGGGAGCGCTGTTCGCCAGCCGGCCCTCCATGGCTTCGTTCATGAGGTGAAACCACGGCCAGGAGGAGGCGCCGTCTGCCACGCTCTCCATCCCCACAGGAGGATACTTCAGGTCCTGAGGAGAGCAGAGGATTTTAGAAACATGCGGCCATGAGCAGCTTTAATGTGGCGGGACGTTAGTGAACGGTCTACCTTGTATCTCCTCTTCAGATTGTCCCACTTCTTCGCCATCTGGTAGGTGGAGACCTTCCCCTGCAGCCCGAGCTCCTTCAGGATGGCTCTGACAGGAAGTGAGGACACAGAGTCAGGAACACCTCCCACGGGGCTCCTCAGACACTCATCCACACAGGAGGGATACTTACTTCCAGGCAGCTTTGGCAGCGTTCCTTCTCCCAGTGAACAAAGCCTCGTTAGCAGCTCGAAGTTTAATCATCTTCCTCGTGTCCTGGTCGGTCACTGTGACGCACACACAGATAAATATACGGGAAATTATTTATTATTTATTATTTTCTGTGCAGTTTTTCATATTTTGTTTTTTTTCAATTTTTTTTCTGAAAGTCCTTTACATTTTTTTGCAGTGCATACATTTTTTTTGTTTTATTTTTATTTTGTTTTTTGATTTTTTTCTTTTAATTTTTATTTTCTTTACTTTTTAGATTTCTTTTAATATGCATACATTTCCCAACTGCTTTCAATTATATTAATGTATTTTATGTTTTTTTATTGTTTTAATTTTACATTTTTGTATTGCTTTTAACTGCAATAATTCTCTTTTTTTTAATTATACAGATTTTTTAGCTTTTTTTAAATTTCATATTCTTTTATGTACTGCTTTAGCTTGTTTTTGTGAAGCTCTAAATAAATGTTTTTTCCTTTGCTTGCTTTAACTTGCGTTTGAAAACGCTGGCAGGAGGTTTTTGTAGGTGCAGAGAAGCAGAAACTTTACAGATCTTTATAGAAAATGTTTTTATAGGTGTGCGATGATAACAAAACTCACACTTCTTACTTTTATACGTTGGGTCTGAGGGCGTCAAGCACTCCTCTCCACTGGCGTCGATGTAGGTGACGTTCCCATCGGACTCCGTGTTGTCTCCGCCCACCATGCTCTCCAGCTCCGACACGCTGCTTCTCTCTCCCATCAAACAGTCTCTGTCGGGAGGCGGAGACGAGCCGAACACGCCGTCCTCCTCGTTGGTCCAAATGGGCGTCACTCGGGGAGCTTTACCCGCCAGACGTCCCTCTAGAGCGTTGCTCATCAGCTGGAACCAGGGCCACGAGGCTGGGTTGGTCTGACCCTCCATCCCCCGAGGAGGAAACTTCAGGTCCTTCAGAGGCACAGCGGAGAAGATTCAACAACGCTGCCCTCCAGAGGCAGAGCACAGACACTGCACACTTCAGAGTTCAAACCTGCCTCTGACCACAGAGGTCTACACGCAGGTGTTTCGTTGGGGTGAACGAGGCTGCAGTATTGCTCAGGTGTGTGTATCTAATTTTCAAACAGTTTGTATTTATGACACAGATTTTTTTTATACCAAAGTGTTTCTCTGGTGTTCACAGTAACTCTGATCGTTTCTATAATCTGATGTTTAAATCGTGCTTTTTGTGGCGTTCTGCTGTAAAACTCGGAGTGTTAACAGTGACGGGATTCCTCCGTTATTTAAACCAGTTTTAAAGTCTGACGGAACTGAAAGCTGCAGACGACTCATTTCTCCATCCATGTCTTCTAAAACAACGCTTTTTAGAAGACATCGAGTTCAGGTTCATACACAGGTTAGCCGTTACTGTGAGTCACCTCAGAACCATCACATACAGCACTCATATCATCCTCAGCATCCTTCTCATAAATTACTTTAATCTAAGCTTAAATTGTGTCGGGAGGGAGAGATTTATTAGAAATTCTTAACTAAGATAAGATAAAACTGTATTTTAAATAAAGAATCTGTTGAAAGCACTTCGATGCAGTTCTGTAAACCAATTTATGCAGTGTACATGTTGAGGACTTTTATTGTGAAAGGCAGAAACAGCCAGAAGCTCTTTTCAAACTTCCATAAACAGAGCTGGAAGTGACAAGGGCGTCATGAAACAAAGAATTACTTATTGAAATATCAGTGAAATATCAAACTAAACACAAAGCCAGGCAGTCTGAGCAATCTCACAAGCACACGAGCTGCATCTATGTGCAGATATCTGCAGCGTCTGACCATCAAACAAACATAGTCTGAAATTTCTGCTTTTTAAACTACAAAATGAAGCTGAACCCCAGAACACATCCAGCCAGAGGAAGCCAGACTCCTGCTCCTGCTGCTGAACAAACGGCTGAAGGCTGCTCACCTTGAATTTGGTCTTCAGGTTGTCCCACTTCTTGGCAACCTGGTCAGGTGTTATCTTCCCCGTCAGACCCATCTCCTTCACTATTCCCCTGTGGATTAAAACAAACACACACAGACGATTTAACAGGAAACACACTCACTCCTGCAGCAGTTGCTCTAATGGAGACGGAGCTTGTGGTTAAGCTCATCTCACAAAGTGTGAAATATTCTGTTCTGGGCTGATAATCGCACCTCATTCTTTGTTTCTTCCAACACAAAGAAAAATGAGCACAGTAAATCATTTTTAAAGTCCACACAGTCACAGTCCAGTGATTCTTTTTAGATGAAATCTTTGGTTCAGAATAGAGTCGAATGCTCCTTCACCTCCACGCCGGTTTGGCGGTGTTCCTCCTCCCGGTGAACAGAGACTCGTTGGCAGCTCGTAACTCAATCAGCCGCCTCGTGTCGTCTTCGGTCACTGTGAAAACCCACAAACATTATTTTATTTGAGACATTTCCTCCACACCGTGCATGAACAGAGTCCCTGGATCCAGATCGGTTTGAGACTCGTTCTTGAAAATATCAAAACTGTCTCACAGTTTCTCTCATTTCAGTTTCTTATTTCAAAATATGACATCATATTTCTCTCTCAGTGGTTAAAAACTCCCTCAAAAACTTCCAGCATCCTGATCCGTATCGACCCCATAAGTGAAACACGGCAGCCGGTTAAATCTTATTTTAGAGGAATCCTGCTAACAGACAGACAAACTGAACCAATCACATGACCTCCTGAGCGGCCTGTTGGCTGTTTGTTAAGTACAGTTTAGTGCTTTACTTTTAAAACCTCACAGATTTACCATCACACTCCTGAAACAGACTCATGATGAACAGGTTAAAAAACACTGTCTCAAAGCTGACGCAGCAGATGTTCACTTCCTCCCTAACATGATCACATGCCTACATTACCCACAATCCACCTGGACAGCCGGGCAGGACCGAGCCAATATGAGGCAGGTAGGTTGATCAGAGTAAACGGTGTGAAGTAAAACCTAAAATGACCCGTCAGTCTCGCTCTGCTGTTTGTCAGCTCAGAGTTTATCACATCTGACTCGTGAACAGATAAAATCCAACCTAAAAAAATGAAATGAATCACGTTTCTTAAATCGAGCCCACGTGCACGTTTAGATTTCGAGTGTTTCTTCTTACGTTTGTAGGTGAACTCGGCCATGCGGTGCAGCTCTCCCAGAGCCGTCGATCCGTTCTTCTCCTCGGTGTCCACCAGCAGGTCCATCTCAGACTCCGTCAGGAACTCGGCCATCCCGCCTCGGCTCCGCCGCGCTCGCTTCTTGGGCGTCGGCGACAGCGGCTCGCAGTCCTCGTCTTCGTCCTCCACGATGGGAGTGAGGATGGGTGCGGCGCCGGCGAACCGTCCCTCCATGGCGTCGTTCATTCGGTAGAACCAGGGCCAGGAGCTGGGGTTCGTCTCCACGCCTCGAGCGGGAAACTTCAGCTCCTGCAGGAGAAATGATCGTCCCGTCAATGCTGCTACCAGCTCCCGTTACCCACAATTCACAGGGACACCGCAGCTTCAAAACCTGCCTACGTGTTAACACGACTCTGCTTTTATTCACGCCAAAAAAATTTAACTTGAAGAAATAAAGCAAAGCTTCAATGAGCACACGTAGAGGAACGCACCACATCAAATGGGCAACACCACACCTTCAGCTGCAATCTCTGGGACCTCCAATGTCCACTTGAGGCTCCAAAAGTGACATTAGTGAAGTCAGACATCAACCTATGTGTCAGTAGGAGCTCTGAGAGCCTGTAGCCCCGCCCACTGCTGGTCACAACCTGAACGGCGATGTCCCTGCGAGTCGTAGACGAACCGTTTGTGGAGAAGGAAGCGAGTGGACGTACCTTGTATCTCCTCTTCAGGTTGTCCCACTTTTTGGCCAGCTGGTCTGTGGTCAGCTTCCCCTGAAGGCCCAGCTCATAGAGGATCGCTCTGAGAAAACGAAGAAATAAAGTTAATTTGAATCTGCATCAAGCGTCAAAGCCCAATCCCTTCAGATCTCCAAGCTCATGCTCCATCATCTGTAAGAGCTGAAGTCTTAAATAACCACGAGCCGGTGCTGATCACCCACAGAAGGAGCAGAAAATTAACTGTCAGAAAATATACAAATAAAAATGTAAGAAATATTTATGAAAATATAGTTAACTAAAAAAAAAATATGATCTTCAAACAGCCTGAAAATATATATTTTTATAATATTATTATATTTAATTTATATTGTTAAAGATTTTAAACCAAGATGTAACCAAGAAAATTCAAGTATTGTTAAAAATTCTCAAAAGTCTAAATATCTAAAAACAAATATATATATATATATATATATATATATATATAAAACAAAAAACATGAAAAAAATAATGCCAGAGAAATGTTTATAAAACCCAGAAAATGTATGACATATGTTTATATAAATGTCCTCCAATGTTTGAAAACAGAACCTGTCAAAATATTTCTATAAATAAGATCCATCAAAGAATGCAGTAAATATCAAATCTAAGAAAATATAAATAAGACCTCAGAAAAATATGATAATAAAGTAAAGTGACAAAAAATAAAGACATAACATATTTTTAAAATATTTAATAGAAAATATTATAAAATGTTTTTGAAATGTCTGAAAACTAATTTTCCAAGGTCTTCACTCTGCTCCTCAGACCAGATTCAGCCCAGAAACCGGTTCTGAGGAAGGCCTGGTTCGGTTCCAGACCTGGGCCAGCTCTGAAATATTTACACTCACCTCCAGGCCGGTTTGGCCGAATGCTTCCTGCCGGTGAAGAGTGCTTCGTTGGCCGCTCGAAGTTTGATCATCCTCTCCGTTTCCTGTTCGGTCACTGTGAACGAGAAGAGCGGTTCAGAAGAGGTTCTGAAAGGGGGGCGGTGTGACAGTGACGTGTCAGAAAAGACGGAAACGAAGAAGACAAGAAAGTCACCGAGTCTGCAGATGACAGAGCAAAACACTCCCCTCATCGACAGGCAGACAGCAGTCTGTGTGAGGAGTGATTACAGTAGGGGTGGCTGTGGCTCAGGAGGTAGAGCAGGTCATCTACTAATCGGAAGGTTGGTGGTTCGATTCCTGGCTGTTCC
>VVAS01115870.1:0-12088 GCA_015103295.1 Ptychochromis oligacanthus
GCTGTACTCTATGCATAATTAATTTTTATATATATATATATATATATATATATATATATATATATATATACACACACACACACACACACACACACACACACACACATATATATATATATATATATGTACTTATGGGCTAATATGCATGGTTAATATCTATTCTGTTCATCTGCTTTGTCTCCAAAGGTCTGGTATGTATGAAGTCAAGCACCTCAGTGGTGGAGCTCGTCATGCTGCTTTGTTCTCAGGTGAGCTTTTTTTCTTTCCCATCTTCTTCACAGTCTTCTTTTTCCCAGCCTCTCTTTGTCTTTTTCTAGCTGCCATTCTCTCTCCTTTTTCATGTGTAATATACCTTTCTCTACTCTGCTTCTCTTGATAACATACTCTCTGCCAACACTATGTGGAAACGTGCAAGGATCTAGTTTCAACCCTTGCGGTTCGATATAAATTGACACAATGTACTGGCAAATTAGACATGGTCATTGCTATAACCTAGTTCACTCACCTCTCACTTTAAAAGATGTATTTCAAACAGAGACACACACATTAGATATGCCCTTTATCCAGTCCAAGTTGTGGATATTTTGAAAATGTATAAATTTATGGTTAAATTTTAATTTTAAGGGTTTATTCTTACTTTAGACAGCAAGTTATTTCATGTCTTCTTTCTTTAAGCAAATTGTCTGTTGATGATACAGACACATACAGATCTCTAAGAATCTACTGACTTTCTCACTTCACCCTAGAGCTTTATTACCAAGCCCTCCTTTAGAGAATGAGCCCCACCTCATGCAACCCTGCAAGTGACTGATCACCTCCGAGCTGACCCTCTGAATCTCTTGTTAAGCCCATGTTTTAGGGAAGGTCAGAGCCCTGATGTAGCAGTTAGAACAGGAGACATTTAACATACCTTATGTCAGCCCATCAGTCTTGCGTCGGGAGCCCATAAGGAAGCCATTACTTGGTGCCTCTTTGTGGATCCAGACTGCAGGGCCAGAGCCTTGAGGAGGTGGATTGCCACGATGTGTGCTCCATGGTATCCGTAGTCCAAAGGGCTCTTCAGCAGGGAGCTGAGCCTCTGTTATATGGAGGCCATTATTCAGGGGCTTTCCACCAAAAAATGTACATAAATGTGGGAGCCAGCGTTGAGTTATTGTTGCTCTTTTGATGGTTTTGATGGGCTCCTTTTTGTGCTCCTTTTCTGTCTGTAGAGTGTCTGTGGGAAGTTGCATTTTCCAGCTCTAGGATTTATTGCAGATGAGAGCGTCAGCATGCTGTTAAGGGTCTGAGTCCATCCCCCTGTTACACAGATAGCATTACTGTGGCTCCAGAGGTTCCTGCCATTAGGGGCTTTTGGGATGAAACCCAGGCTGAGATATCGATCAGACAGCAAGGCCTTAAAACTGGACTGTATGGTTTGGTGTCCTTCTACAACCTTTCAGATGGAGAGGAGCTATTGCTGTTTGTCCTTATACTGTAATCTCTATATGCACTCCTATCTATATGTTATGATACCAGCTAAAATAATTAATTAATGTAAGGATAGATAATTAGCAGTTTGTTCTTTATTACTTCTTTCAGGGAACAAAGCTCGTACGTGATGACCTGCTGTCAGAAGCAGTAAATATGATCTTTATTCTGCATTGCAAAGAGCACCTAATTAATGTCTTTGGTAGCGCATATTGAATCTCAGCTGATTTTAGAAAGTACAGCGAGTCTTGTCAGATGCAGGGTGAGCTTTGGCTGACATCACTATAAAATGCCAACTTTGACATGTCCCTCACATATTTCAACATTAATGTTTTAAGACAGCAAGGAGGGCACTTAGGTGACCTTTAGTCCCTCTCTGTTTTGTGACCTGTCACTTTTATGAATAAATTAGTGCTAATGATCTGCCTTTTCTTATTTATGCATACTAATCACAGCAATCATCGTGTAGCTGGCCACGGCTGCAGACACTGTGTGTCTCTCCTCAGTCTGGGCAGCTGAATGAAAAGGTCAAGCAGCTCTGTTTCTTGTAACAGCTTAAACATACAGGGGGGGATCTAGTGTGGAGCCACAGAGATTTAGTGATGGAAGGCCTCCAGATGTGGAGAGTACAACAGAGTAAAGCAGAGCAGATAAAAGCAAAGGCTCCCTCATACTGACAGGTTGGATTGAAACACCACAAATACTTAGTGCCCTGCTGAATTTCATGAAGATGAAAGTGGGAGGAGAGAGATGCCTCTCAAGGCCAGCAAGCTGCTCACTGGGATGGGAGTTGTGGGATTTTAGGTGGTGGGATTTTCAAAGATAGAATGAAGAATTCAAGCATTTTCCCAAGTAAGCGTCTAACATAAAAGTCGAATCCTCTTTTTTGCCAAAAGGGAAGTCATTCTATCGTGAGTTTGTGAAAACTAAACTCAGCTTAAAGCTAATGACTATTGGACTTTAGTTGGATCTTCTCAGACATGACTAAATGAATGGCAACACTGGTCATGCCTGCTTGATATGTAATTAGACATACTAATAATAATACCATAACATGTGTCCAGGCTTTTTTTTTCTTTTTAAATTTATTGTTGTACCCTCACACCCCCAAAAAGCCAAAATATTGATGTAGCTTTAAAATCTAGTTTTTGTTGGTGAAGCTACTAAACAAACTTCCAATGGCCAGAGATGCTGCACTGTGGTTATGGTCTGCATTTACATCAAGAATTACATCTCTTTTTAAGGAGGTGCACGTCAGGCCTAATTTCCTTCAAATGGGCAGCAGAGGATTTTTTAAATCTATGCAATCAAAGGCAGCCTCCTCTGGGAGTTCTGCACTCCAGAAAAAAAAAGAAAAAGAAAAAGAAAACAGAGAGTCTCTGAAGTGCGATCTCAGCTGTCAACAAGCATACCTCAGACAAGATAGCATATTTGACTAGTTCATGCTTTACCTCCTCTGACCTGCTGCCACTTTCCTGGTGTTGCCCAAGTGTCACGTCTGCCTTGATTTCCGTATTTATTTTTGTCACGTGAGCATGGTGCGAGTGGAACCTTGGAAGACTGGCTGTACATGATCCCTTTCCAAATCAACAACAGCCTATTCCAGGCAGATACTGTAGCACAGGAGAGGGGTCAGGGGGAACATTTGGAGACCAGATGCTCAGCAGTTTGCCAGCACCATCTCCCTGACTTAACGCATCATAGGGTCAGACTGTGTACTCGTGCGTGAACCAGTATGTGTCAGTCACGACAACTGTGTACAAAAACGTGTACCCATACATAATAATGTCAATGTCAGTTACTCTGGTACTGTACAAAACAAATGCTGCTTACCTTGTCCAGACACTGACAGGGAATAAGAAGTGTGTACCTCTGTTCTGCATGTAGATTATATATCCCCATATAGTCTTTCAGCAGGAATAGCAGTTATATTTATTTCTGTTATTGTAAACAATGTTCAGAGGTTCCTTTATAAATGTGAATAGCCTTGAGTTGCATGTACATTATTAACCCTTAGAACTAAAACCCTTTCTCTTTTCATTTTTCTTCTGTTTCCCCTTTTCTTTTGAACTGTGGCCTTCTCTGTTTTCCCTTCCATTTGCACCTCAGTAAGGTTACAGGAGAGCTGAATTTCCCACAGTGAAAGGCGCACGCTCAAACTGCTTTTTAATCATTTCCAGAGCATGTTGTGAGACAGCAAGTGCTGGCACTCTGGCCTAGGGCTCGGATCCCTTCCAGGCGCACACTGCAGGGCTCAGTGAGCCCGCTCAGTAATCTGTCACTGTAAGGGACAGAGGAAATGGCTGTATTTAAGCAAGAGGATACAGTTTCATCCCACAATTACATCTCTCCTGTGTTTACAGATCTTTTCACGGAGGAAGAAAAGATGGTCTCACATGTGGTGCAGAATTTCAGCTTTTTATAGCCATCACTTTTTTTCTCAAAGGATATATCAACTAAATGCTTTCTTTTCTTACTTGAATTACAAGCTATGAAATGTAATCTAAATTGCAGTTTCAAATATGCAATTTTCTTGATGAAATGTGATTCTTGCCACTCATTTCCGAAAGATCTTGTTGCATATTGGATACAAATTGTATTTTGAGACTCACATTCTATTTTAACTTTTGATGTGCTGTCTGATAATGTACTTTTTTACTACTCTCTTAGCTTTATGGTAATGTCCACCATTTACAGCCCCAAAATGCTTGTGTGAGTCACATCACATCACAACCTTTTTTTTCTTTTCAGGAGTGGCAGAACTCCATTCAGAAGAATGCTGGACTGGCCTTTATTGAGCTAATCAATGAAGGGAGGTAAAGTATTGATTTGCTGTAATACATAAGGTTAAACTACATGGCTAAGCACTAGTTTTTTAATCCACCTGTTTTTAGTAGGTTACCTCTAAACCCCTTGCCCCTCTTGACTGCTCTGTTGGGGGTAAAAGTAAATAAGACTGTTGTGACAGGATAATATAAGGATATCAGTTCCTTCTTTTGTATTGTGTCCCTCTGTCTGTTTTCCTGTGTTTCTCTTTCTGTCTCCCTCCCTCTTCCTATCTGGGCGTGGCCAGACTCTGAGGTTTCTGTAGAGCAGATCAGGGGCGGCTCAGCCTCCTTGCCCATCTGTTGACCCATCTGGCCAGGCCTCCTCTATGCCCAGGTTCAAGTCTGAGCCCAGCCAGGCTTCTCTGAGTCCCCTGCTGGCTCTGGAACAAAGAGTTTCAGTCAGTAGGGCCACACGGCGCTGTCCAGGGTGCTGCTGACAGACACATAATTTTCCACTCTTACTCAAGTCTCTGTGCACCTACTCTTCTTAACTAGACAGATCTATATGTAGCTATAGTCTGGTAAATCAGTTTGCTTTACAAGGCGTGGCTGACGTAGACATTGTATCTGTTGTATGTGCAACAGCACATGCAACTATGTTTCATAATGCAACTGTTTGAATACCAAACCACTAACAGACAGACTAAAAATGCTCTGATTAGGTGGATATTTTATTTAATCTTATTTCATGATCAGATCCCACCTCCACTTTAGAGGCCATTCATCCTCCCCTCATAAAAATGAAGGGAAAGAGAAAGAGCGTTTATTAAGTTATTGCAGCTTCTAGCACCATGTATTATCATATTAAATAAAGGTTTACTATCTATTGGGAAATAAAGGTGTGTTGCTACTTTTATAACTAATGTGTTTCTTGAGTTGTATGTCACTAAATGGAAACATGAGATGAGAGAGGCTGCTGAGGTGGCACTGTCAGGAGACACTGTCAGGAGGCACTGTCAGGAGGTGCACTCCAAATCAACACATGGAAACAGTCAAAGAGCCAAGATAAATAAAAAACAACCTTTTAACTTTAATGCGTTTGAAATTACTGATGATAGGACATTTATTGTAGCAAAAGAAAGTAGAAATTTTAATGGTAATCAGGTCCCCCTTCCCACATAGTCAAATTTTAGCTGCATTTGTTGTAGCGGCTAAGCATCCTCACTCCCTTCATAGATCGAATGGTGATTGATTAGTGTTTTCTATGCAAGAAATAATACCGCGGAAGTGTGGTGGAGCACATAAATGTCTTTTTTTCCATCTCCAAATATCACTTGTCAACTTGCTTTCTCATCTATTCTTGGTTTCGAACCAAAGCTTGGCGTTGTCAGCCTCTGTCTTTGAACAGTGAACTTCTGTCTATTAACGAGTGCTTGTCAACAACTAAAGAGGCAAGAGCAGCTGATGAATGCAGCCTTGGGATTACTGCCTCTCCATGGGACGGGAGGGAAAATTACAATCTGTATCAAGCACTGGAGAGGAACAAGGGGTGTTTTAATTAAAACAAAGCTGGCCTAATGGTGTGTAAAATGGCATGTAATCTACACACAATATCCAGGGTGTTTTCACTTATTAAAGATACTGGAACTTAAATGTGAAAGTGGGTGGAGACCACCGAGTGTCTAGACTCAGCCATGTGAGAAGCTTTCCACAGCCAGACTTGGCAGCAATACAGGCATTGGGTTGATGTTCTGGTCAGTGGGAAGGGATGCTCAGTCAATCAGGAGTGTGCCAGACAGGCTCCAGTGCTCTAATGACACTCTATTCCCTCCTTAATGCTACAGAGGGGTCTGTCACTGACCTCAGCCTTGCAACATAACTCAGACAAATGATGCTGTTTACTAGTGTGCTCTCTCACCAAGCAGAACATTAGACATTCCTGACAAGTTAAATTTACCTTAACACTACTCCTTCCTTGGGAGTGTCTTTACAACGGATATTAGTTCATAAAATAAAAAAAAAAAGAAATCCTGATGTTTTGTGCTGTATTTACCTTTCTTTGCAATGTTAAAGGTTGCTCTGCCATGCCATGAAGGACCACATAGTCCGAGTTGCCAACGAGGCTGAATTCATCCTCAACAGACAGCGAGCAGAGGACGTCCACAAACATGCAGAGTTTGAGGTATAAACTATGGCATCCTTTCACGCATCTGAAATGAAACATTATAGTCCTGCATACAGTCGCACTACTCACAAAATATTGCACAAGTGTTGTACAGTATAATCAGCAGTGAATTGGGCTGTTGATCATTCATATCATCAGTTCTCTAAATTTAAATGTTACCATCTGCGGTGAAAATAGAATTTATCAATCTGCTAATGAGCTCTAAACAAATCCTATTAGTATAAAACAGACATTCAACTTTATATGCTCAGTAATCGTGTCCCTCTGTGTCCTCACGAGGATTAAATCCTCGCTCTTACAGTTCATATAAATTTAATTACTGGTGGCAAAGGGATCCCAGCAATATTAATTTAGGATTTTGATATAAGCTTTTGCCAGCTAACTCAGGGGATAAAATCCTGTTGTGTGTATTTAGCCTACCCCCACCCAACCTCCATTTCAGATATGAAAGGAAAAACTAGGGTTTAAGTGATGTGTTAACATAAATTTTTTTTGCAGTAATGAATATTAGGCAATACGTTTCTTCTAGTAGTTTTGTTTGTGTGGAAAAGAAAAGAAGTGCAAACTAAAGTAATAGCAAAAACATAAATAAATCATATAGTAAAACTTTCTAAAAGCATCAATAACAAAATAATAAATTGATAATTATAAAACTGTGGTAAATTGTTATTTTAATTTTACACTCATGGGTCACTTTGATAGGTACACCTGTTCAACTGCTTTGTTGATGCAAATCAGCCAATCACATGGCAGCAACTCAATGCATTTAGGCCTGTAGACATGGTCAAGTCAACCTGCTGAAGTTCAAACTGAGCATCAGAATAAGTAAGAAACATGATTTAAGTGACTTTGAACATGGCATGGTTGCTGGTGCCAAATGGGCTGGTCTGACTATTTCAGAAACTGCTGATCTACTCGGATTTTCTGACACAACCAGAGAGTGGTCTGAAAAAGAGAAAATATTCAGTGAGTGACAGTTCTCTGGGTGAAAATGCCGATCTTAGGTCAGAGGAGAATGGCCAGACTACTTCCAGCTGATAGGAAGGCTACAGTAACTCAACTCATTTGAGTAAGGCAACTCAAATAACCATCCATTACAACCAAGGTGTGCAGAAAGGCAACTCTGAATGCACAACATGTCAGACCTTGAAGCAGATGGGCTACAGCAGCAGAAGACCACACCAGGTCCCACTCCTGCCAGCTAAAAACAACTTGAACTCGCAAACCAAAATTGGACAATAAGAGATTGGAAAAACATCACTTGGTCTGATGAGTCTTGATTTCTGTTGCCACATTTGGATGGTAAGGTCAGAAACTGATGTAAACAACATGAAAGCATGGATCCATCCTGCCTTGTATCAACGGTTCAGGCTGCTGGTGGTGTAATGGTTTGGGGGATATTTTCTTGGCAAACTTTGGGCCAACAACTGAGCATCATTTAAATGCCACAGCCTACTTGAGTATTGTTGCTGATCACGTCCGTCCCTTTATGACCACAGTGTATCCATCTTCTGATGGCTGCTTCCAGCAGGATAAAGCACCATGTCACAAGGCTCATATCATCACAAACTGGTTTCTTGAACATGACAATGAGTTTACTGTACTCAAATGGCCTCCACAGTCAGCAGATCTCAATCTAATACAGCACCGTTGGGATGTGGTGGAGATTTGCATCATGGATGTGCAGCGGACAAATCTGCAGCAACTGTGTGATGCTATCATGTCAACATGAACCAAAATCTCTGAGGAATATTTCTAGCACCTTGTTGAAAAGGGGTGCAACCTGGTACTTACAAGGTGAAACTAATAAAGTGTCCGGTGAGTGTACGTTTATTTATATTATAGGTTTGTGTAATAAATAAGTATTATTTTATGAATTATTCATTGTATCGTGTATTGCATCATAGCTGATGAGAGACGATAACAATTGCATTCAGATATCATCAGAACATAATATTTTATATGCTATATCATATAACAGATTAACAAATGTTATTGTGGTTTCCTAATAAAAGTTTAATTTCTGATCAGTGAACCCATCTTCACTCCCAGTGAATCAAATACTGCTGTTTAGTCAAGGCCACGGGCATCTCGGAGATATCCAACGCCATGCATTTAAGTCAAACAAGCACAATGTGTTCCAACAACTTCTTGTATTTTAGCCCAAACCACAATCATTTCCAGCATGTAACCAAGTAGTTTTGGTCTCTGATCAACCTGGAAAAGTGAAAAACAAGTGGAAACAAAACTAAACAGTGAGTGAAACGGGAAATGAACCGTGGTCTTCTGGTTTGCAGTCTTGTTATTTATACTGCCACACCACCTGCCTACTTAGACCATTTTTAAAAAAAACTGTTTTAAACAGGAATTGCAACTTTATAATAGCCAGCTACATAATGCTTTTAGATGCATTACACGGTATTTATTAACTATTTCCAAAGTTTTACATACATCAGTTGCAACTATCACAATAATGGTTATTATAAAATATTACCAATCTGAGTATATTTAACTGTTTGAATGGTTACTGTAGAACATAAAAATGTGTGTGTATGGTTGCTATCATACAAACTACACACAAACACACACACGCACACACACACACACACACACACACACACACACACACACACACACACACACACACACACACACACACTTTCACCAGCTCTGTTAACAGCTTGTACATGTGAGTAGTGATGAGTTTCTTATCTGGGAGAAGCAGCCATCCTCAAACAGCTGCTTGATATACAGTTCTTGAGGATCCTTGACCTGCTAGATAAACTGGAAGAGACGGTTAGATATGCAATGTCAGGAGAAGGGGGAAGTGTACCTGGCCCCATCCGTTCTGTCTGCCAACTCCAGACAGCCTACACTTTTCATCTAGGTCTGACATTACTTTATTACCCACTCTTCAAGACTGAAGATTCAGGACGCAGATAAGACAGTTTTACAATTAAGTTGGTGTCAGGCAGAAGCGTCATATGCTTTAAGTGATAAATAATGTTTGATATTTGTCACAGCGTCACGTGGTAATGTGAGGTGAAGGGCGGAGATTGAGTTATCCGCTTTATGAGGTATATGTTGAAGTATAATATCTGACAGAATTCAAATTTAAAGCAGGAAATTCAATTAACTTCCAGCTTCTGTTAGCAAATTAGATTGTGAATATTAGCAAGAGTTCCCCCAGGGTGGCCTAGTGAGATAGAGCCGCATGTGCTCCTCTAGTTTACATTTAGCTACCTGGAGCACTTCTGTTACACTGGTTCTGGAAAATGGTTTAAAAATGACAACTCAATTTTATTTTGGTAGTAATATGTTTGATATTTATATTTTTTTAATAATTTTTCCAAGTTACAGAAGGCAATATGTTCTTACATATTCTTATATTTTGTTTTTAAAATACAATTGCAAATCTTTACACTTTACCCCATTGCTGTACCAGAGGACATCAAACATTTTTATTGATATAATGACAATGTAGCTTTCTAAACCCTGACAGGCTATATTCTTCTCCTCTAATAGCACCATCCAAAGCTACCTAGAAGGAAGGCTCATCTGTCCACAGTTAGGGAATGGACTGCCTTCATGTGTTTGCAATGATTTAGTGCACTCCTCCAAGGGAGTAGAAATAGATCTCTCAGCTGTCCACTAATATCTTTATGCACTCAAGTGTGTTGAATGAAACCATAACATTTTTCAGCGTGACAAATGCTCCATTAGAGTGTATATATTATTCTGACTTTATTCAAGTAAGTCATTCTCAAATGCTATTAGTACAATGTCCGACATCAAATTTGGTAGTGAATACTGTACCTAAATCTATAAATATACTATGAGCTTTACATATTTTTTCTTTTTTACTTTTTTAAAATCTCAAATTAGTCAAACTGTGCCCAGTATGCTGCTGACAGAAAAGAGGAAGAGAAGATGTGTGACCACCTGATTTGC
Organism: Ptychochromis oligacanthus; assembly: GCA_015103295.1. Lineage (NCBI taxonomy): Eukaryota > Metazoa > Chordata > Actinopteri > Cichliformes > Cichlidae > Ptychochromis > Ptychochromis oligacanthus. The sequence goes on from VVAS01115870.1 coordinate 10,375, forward strand.
GCTGCTAAACACAGAGACCACGTAACAGCCAACCAGTTAAAGCAGAAAATCATCAACATCCTCACCAACAAGCACGGTGCATGGGGCACACTGGCCCAGAGGTAAGTCCTCACATTTGAACAAGTTCAACTGCAGACCAACATGGGCGGTGTTAAGTCTTCAAGATAAACCATAGCTACTCAATGTTAGGTCCAACCTACAGCACAGAAGTTACCTGTTCACAGTACTCTGCAGTCATATGATAGGACCACCAGTTAATGTCATTTTCCCAGGATCCGATAGGGTCAGCAATCGGGTCAGCAAATGCAATTACAGTGCGGAGTGGCTTAATCCCCTGGGGACAGCTGATTGGCCAGTCATCCAACATACTGGGGTGGAAGAAGGGGGTTGGGGTGTTTCTGCGGCATTGTCCAGGCATTCATTGACCCTCTCAGTAACACGGCCCGGCACCTGGTGGTAGTTGCAGTCTTCCCCATGGGCCCTGTTAAAACAACCACTGCTTTTCCTGCTCTGCCGCCTACCTCTCGCAAGCATCCACATGGTCCCATGGATGCAGGGCTGGGTAGAAGGATTGACAGGTAGTTATTTTAGACAAACAGAGGAGACACAACAAACTGTTTGTGTTTTCTTCTAGGCTTAGAGCTGAGAATTACAGATATGACGAACAGCATGCAGTTGTTATAATACCAGAACCATGAAAGTATGACTTGCTGCAGGTAAAGCCTCAGCCAGGTTTTTTTTTAAGTTAAATATCAACATCACTGCATGCAGGCCAGTTGTAGAAATGCACAGTAAGAGTAAATTGTTCACACAAAATTATGCTAAGAGTAGGCAGTTGAGAGAAAGTCTGTCACTTATGCACAAACCACAACTGCTGATTTGCCGGTTTTTTGCCTGTTTGCTGAAACAGTAGCTTTGAGTTTGTTATTAAGTTTTAACAATGCAGATGTTCAACAATCTTTGCTGAACCTGGGTTTGTTTCAGATCCTAAACCAGGTTTGCTGTTAATATGAAAAATGTTGTAGTAAATCTGCTAATTAATTTTAATAGCTTTATTTTATGTTTTTAACTTGTGGTAACATTTCAAGGATCTCCCCCTAAAACAATAGATGTTCTAAGCAGCTAAATTTGTGTTCTTTTTTCATCTGTTCATGGAAAATTGTGCAATGTAGCCAGTGTAATTGTATTAAATGCATGTATATTGACATCACATACTGTAATTTTCTGTTGACACTTATTTGTTAGAGGCAATTAATGTGTTGCAATTACTTCCAGAACAACTGCAGAAAAACTGACCCTATCCAAACATTGTGTTTAATATTATGTTAATATTTTGACCGTGACCGTGAGGGTTTCAGGGTCCAAGTACAGATTTTCTTAAAACTGACTGAACCTTAACAACCCATGAAAATCTATTGGCCTGAATTCTGGGCTCTTGTTCAAATATTTATGGAGCCTCTCTCAGAGGCATAGCATTTGCATTGAAACAAAAGGTTATTGAGTGTGGGTGCATTGTAAATGATACCGCAAAACTTCCAACAAATTCAAATTTAATGGTAACCTGCTGGTGAAGAAAAATGATGCAATATGCTCACAAGCTCAAGGCAGTGTTGCACTTCAGCAGCTCAGTCTTATTCAATGCTACATTAACTTTCCCATTTATGCTTCTCTTGTAAAATATAAAGCCCTCAAGCATTTTGAGGTGGCTGTCTGT
>VVAS01115886.1:0-10111 GCA_015103295.1 Ptychochromis oligacanthus
TTTTTTTTTTTTTTCCCCTTTGTTTTTTTTTTGGACTCTCTGGTTAGGTTTACGGACTAAAAACTAGTTGATTAGGTTTAGGAAAATACCGTGGTCTGGGCTAAAATATTTCCCTTCACAATGGTAACCCTGCACAAAAGTGATGAGTTGTGAGTGGCAGATTTGTCACATTAATGCCATAACCTGGTGCGCCAAGCTCCACACCAAAGGACACCTTGTGTGTAAATGAGCAGTGGCAGCAGCTTCGAGAACCACTGCCATTGTTAAGCCCCAAAGTTAGAAAAAGAACCAGTGATGTGACTTACAGTACATTGTAACAGAATACTGTAAAGATAGAGGAAATTTTGTATAGTAATGTACCGTTCTTTGTTAATACACTTGAATACTGTTAATGTGGATGCTTATTTTCTTTGTTGAACACTCATTAAAGACTCATTAAATTTTTTTGCTCGTATCATTAATGATACGTGATTGTTATGAATCTTTGATGTGGTTTCCAGTCTTTGTAAATGTGAACAGTTTTAAGGTTTAGCTATCAATGTGCCACCGTGACTGAGACTCCTGTAGTGATTAACAAGGTCCACCTAGTGTTCGTCTTCAGAGTATTTGTTAAAATGTTGACCGCATTCTTGTCTGCCTGTCTTGTCATAGTTCGAAAACAACAAGAAACTTAATTCAGAGTACATGTGTGAGGATACAATGTCATATTTTATAGTGACAAAATGTTTATGCAGCTAATAGTACTATACTATAAAACCTATATATTATATACATATATCTTTACAGCAAGAAAGTTGCTCTAGATTACAGTAGGCACATTGTAATTTAACAGTTTAATGCTGTAAGATCTTACTGCCAGTTCTTGACATTAACAGTGATATATTTTGGAGTGTTTAAAGAAAATACAGCAGACTATGTAGGTAACGTGTGCTAATAAATCTAAACAAATTTCATTTGCTTGGTACAGTTAAGGCAACCTTCCTAATCAGAAACCAACTCAACAGTTTTATCGGTTGTACATTGGCTGTACAAGCCACAGCACCAGCTGTAGAGCACTAATCCTCAGTAATTGGATAGGCTCACTGCTCCATCTTTTCCTCTTTTCTTTACCGGACTGTTACTATGCAACTGTCTCATCTCCCAGGCAGTTGTCAGGAGCAACACAGTGGAGACCAAACAGGAAGCAGAGTGGACCATCATCTCAGAGCCATCTGCCACATCTCAAGAAGAGCAACCCTCTGAACAGGAAGTGCAGGAGAGGTATGGGTCATTATCCAAGTGAGACTTTACTTCACATTGCTTTTGTTTTTAGAAATGACAGCTTGTAAAATATTATTATGATAGCCAGATTACCTAGATGTCACAGATTTGGCACATTTGCTTTCTATTCAGTCTCAGAAAATATTATGCTGAAACAGTTTGTACATCTCTGCCCTAGTTATAGAAAGTTCTGCTCAGCATTTAAGTCTCAGCTTCAGAAGAACAAGCTACATTTGGAGACATTTATCCCCGATCCAATCGCCATCCTTGACCTGCAGAACCAAAGGAAGCAACTACAGGCCAGTTTGAGCACTTACTTACTAGAATTCACATTTTCAAATTACACTCTTAAACGTGTCTTAATTATTATGTCATAATTGTGTCTTTCTGCATACTAGAACATTTTTCCTAACTAAAACTAAACGTTTGTTAAGCATTCATTTGTTTGCAAGTTCTAACTTTAGGCTTTAATGTCATTGTTGTGATTGTTTCACAAACATGTTTCACCTCAACAGGCATTGAAACAAAAGACAGAAGGACTTTGGTTTGACGTTGAGCTCCAGTATGCCCGGTTTTCCCAGTTCCCCCAGCTGATGACCAGCGAGGAGGGTTGGAGTGAAGTGGAAAAACAGCAGGAGCAGCTGAGTCAGCAGTGGAAAGAACAACAAATGTGCCTACAGACCAGGTGCATTTACTTTTATTTAAAAAAAAATAATAATAATAATTTTAATCTGCGTTTCATACAGTTAGGGCTTTTCTTGCAAATATTAGACAGTTTTAAATGACAAGTAATTACTTCCCTTCCCACTAAAAGAGTTATTTTAATTTACGTTAAGTTTATTTTACAGTAGCAACACAGAACATATATAGAAATATAATATATATCTACTGATATATTGTATGTCAAGCATTAAGCTGAAGCTAATTTGCAATTTCCTGTCCAGTTATGCCTTTAAATTAAAATTGAACTATAAACAGTTGCTACAATAGAACAGATGTCACACACTGTGTGCATGTGTGTTGATCTTTCCATGTATTCAGCTTGACTGTATGCACTGACATATGGACATATGGGTCTGTGGAAGTATACAATATGTAACAAGTGCCTCCATTTAAAACGAATTCAGTGATTACATTTTTCTGGTTGAAACACTATTTTCTAAAGAATATTATCAGATTTACAGTAGTATTATCATGTTTGACATAAAGTTCTTAAGGTGGAGCCAGTGGCATGTTAGTCCCAATATAAATAAACATAAAGAAATCCAAAAACAGGGAGACATTCATTAGACAATTTCACAAAAGAGCAAAAATTTAGACTTTTGCTTCTGCTTTGGTGTTTGGTGCAGAATGGCATCTCTGGAGAATACTGATGACCTGATGGAGTCTGCAGATGATCAGAAGACACTGATCACACAAAAACTGAACCAGATCATCAGAGAGTCTGTGGATATCTCCTCTTTGACTTTAGCTGATTCTGCAATATTACCTGATTTAAAGGTATGGATTTAAAGCTAAGTGTTCAAACAATTAACACTTAAAATATGAAGAGTATAATGTTATTATTTTGAATCCCTGGTGTGTGTTGAACAGGAGATGGACAAGAGACTGCAGGCTGAAATGAGAAAGCTATCAGAACAAAGCACCAAAGAGGAAAGTCAGGGGCTGGAAGCCACATCCTCATCACCCCTCTGCAGGGCCCTCCACAATAACGTCCATCATTTCAAGCAGCTCAGACAGCAGCTGGAGAAAGTTCAGTCAGCTGTTTGGGCTCTGGATCGCTTCCTAGCCACAGTGAGAGAAGTAAAGACTGAGATCCAGACTCTGTTGGCAAACCAGGACCTGAGCAGGCAGAAAAATGAGGTAGAACTGGAGCAGGAGAGACATTCTTTGCAGGCAGCAGTGCAGAGGTTGCAGGCTGCTACTGAGCAATCTGATTGTGACAGTCGTTTAAAGGCAGTGGGGATGACTCTGACCGTGGATGGTGCAAATGTGACGTGTCAGGATGTGGTGAAATCTGTAACAGAACATGCTGTGGAGATGGAAAAACAGGGAGCAAAAGAGATAATTCTAGAAAAACAGAACATAAGGGAACATGAGGAAATGAAAACTGGAGAGATACATCAGACAAAGCCCAGCAATGGTTCCCTACAGCAACAGGGGATGCAAGAAGATACCACTGCAAGTGAGGCAGATGAGGAATCAGGTTTGGAAGCCAAAAGGTGTAAGCTGGAAGGAGAGAATGAGACAAAGACACAAATGGAGGAAGATCACAAGACTCAAACATGGAGGCCTGAAGAAGATGTCCTCAAAACCAAGGACCAGAGACAAAGAAGAAAAAGCAGCCAGGTTAAGAAAGATGGAGAAAGGAAGGAGAGTTTGGTCCAGAGGAGAGCTGCCTTGTTAGCAACACTGAGGGAGACAAAGAAAGCAGCTGAGCAGCTGAGCCTTCAGGAGCCCACCCTGCCTGCTCTGCAACAGAGGTACAAAACCAGGCTGGTACAATATTTTCTATAACTTAACTGGAATATCAAAAATCACACAACATTATAATCAGTGCAACAAGAAAAATAATTTAAACAGACATCATGACAGACATCAAAACAAACATATCATCCCTTAACCTTTTATATTTTCCCACAGGTTTTCCCCTAAACAGCTTAAAGGTGGAAAAATACTAAGTGTATAATATCATATTTAATGCTACACTAATTGAAAGATTAATATTAAGTAATTTTTATCAAAAAGTCAGCTTTTTTGTAAGAAGTTATGATAATAATAACTTCTTACAATATTTTACAATAAATAAAATACTAGTAATATCCATCCATTCATCCAACCATTTTTATTCTGCTTGTTCAATCCAGGGTCATGGGGGGCTGGAGCCTCCATACAATAATAATTCTTCTTAAATTCTCTCATAATGCCAATAGCTTCTGTTCCTCCATATGCCGTATTTTTCCCTGTTTTGTTACCTGCAGGACACGCGCCTTGACAGAGTTGGAAAGTCATCTTGCTGACCTCGTCCCTGAAGTGCAGTACCTACAAGGTGCATTGTCACAATCAGGAATCCCTGATGAAAGTCAGGCCAGAGAGGTGGAGGACCTCTGGGAAGAGACAACAAAAGTTGTAACTGAAAGGTCAAGACCCACACAGTGTTTGATTATTACTGCTTGTATCTTTGATTGTTTCTGCAGCTCTACAGTAGTTTTGTTACATTGCTGAGCTTGGTGTGTATTGTGTTATGGTTTACACACAGGCTGGAGCAGTGCGGTGTCCTAACAGAGCTGCTGAAGAGGTTTCAGAGCATTCGTGGTGAGCTGAGTGCAACACTGCAGAGAGCAGAAAGCACTATCAGTGAACAAGCCTCCTACATGGGGAAAGATAACCTGCAGAGACTGCACACTAAGGTATGTTACACTGTTTTGCTTGACTAATGAACATACAGACATCATAGTGGTTCCTTTGTAGATTACTGGCTTTTCTCTTTGTGCTGGTAACTTAACACTTAGGTCTAAGCCAATTTTGTGTGTGTATGTGTGGTTTTAAAGATCCGGGAAACAAAAGCAGAGCTGAACAGCCTTGGAGATGGCATAGAAGAGTTCCGCAGTGTCTGCAGACAGCTTCACACTCACCTACGTCAGATGCCAGAATGCACCTCCATCCCATTTGAGAGTGAAGCTGATGCTCTCATGGATCGCTGGCTGGATGTAAGGTTATCCACATTACACTTGTTTCTTATTGCGCTTTTATTTTGTTTTGCTTTAAAATGATTTAATTATTTTCTCTAATTGTGAAGGCTTTACCTATTTTTTTGTGATATGGAGCTTATTTTTAACTCCTGTCATATTGCATTCAATCTGTTCCATTTCCCAGGAAGAGCAGGGGATGTGGGGAAGTAACAATAAAAGCATTCTGGGGGGGAAAAGGAGACAGAGAGGCAGAGCCAGGACCAAACTGATCACTTTTCCAAGATGGGAAGGCAGTTGTTTCTAACAAGATCTAAAAAAGAATAAACATAAAAGCTGATCAAACAAATTAGATAAGTCAATCAAACAAACTTCTGCGTTCTGCGTACTAATTTTGGGGTTCCCAAAAACATCTTATTAAAGAAATATTTATTTTTTGTCACTGTAATTTAGAGTAATGCTTTCTTCTAACAGTATATTTTTCAGCTGAGTTCTTTGCTGTTTGTTTACAGGTTACTGTGTTGCACATGTCCCTGGCAACAAACCCACTTTACACCCATATGTGATCCCATATGTGACAGTTAAACCTCCTCATTTTAGGTCCAAGTCATTAACATTGTTGGTATTTAATTTATTTGCAGTTATCAGAAAGAACAGATTCCTGCCTTGAAAACCTACATCTAGCCTTGACTCTGTGGGACGGAGTCCTTCAGCTGGGGACAGAAGTGGAGCGCTGGACCAGTGATAAAGTAGCAGTGTTTGCTCAGTGTCCGTCCTTTCAGACTGAGGATGATATCAAGGCACTGCAGGCAAGACTGAGTTCTTGGGCATCATTCAGTTGTGTTAAAATCTTAAACTATCTCCAGGTTTCTGCAGTTGCTTTGAATAATGTTCACCTCCCTTGTGCTGTCACTAGAATGAGATTGCCATTCAAGAGGAGAGTATACAGCGTTTCCACCAAAGAGCCACTGAGATTCAGTCACTGATTCAAAGCACAGAGTCCCCTCTGGAGCTGCAGGTAGACCTTGTTGCTCTGATTTAGTTTTCTGTTTAGGCTGTAGGTATTGCAGGCTGAAAAAAAGAATCACCAGATATGTGAATGCACAGTAGTTTGGGGTTTATTTTCAGCTTCAGTCTAGTTGTAAATTTCAGTTGTTTAGTTATTTGCACTATGACAAAGGAGATTTTGCTTTTTTGTAATACGGAAACTTAAAATTCTTGTATGTTTTGGTGCCTGATTTTGATACTCATAAGGGCCAGATACAGCTCTGAACTGATTAGATATGTTTTTCATGCCTGTCAGAAACACACATACACATATTGAGTTGCAATATCTTGTCAGCAGAGGTCTTTTGATTAATTTTGTTTTGTTCAGGTGGTAGAAACCCAGATGAGGAAGAAGATAGAGCAGCTGAAGGAGCTCATTTCTGAAGCTGAGGATGTTTATAAGCAGATGGTGATTACTAAAGGGCAAATAACTGGGAGGATGGAAGAATGTTTCAACTCCCTACAGAAGATTCAAGACTCCCTCCTCACTCTTAGTGGTCCAGATGTTTCAGCAGTCCTGGCAAAACTTAAGGTAAGTGCTTAAATAAGACATATTTGAATGAATACATACACATAAAACACATATAAAAATCAACCTAAGTAATAATTTATTACAAGAACAAATTAGAAGCTGGATTTTGATAACAGGAAATTTGAAGAAATATTAAGGTGACAAACCAGTTGTTTATTTCAACTACATGAATACAACAATACAACAAGCTTTGTTGTCAAAAATGTGTGGAAGCTTGTTTTGGCCACTGAAAAAAAAATTGCCATCCATAAGTCAAAATTTCTGGTTATTATCTCAAATTTTCAACTTACTAACTCAAACTTCTGAGAAAATAACTTGAAATTTTGAGATAACAACCCGAAATTTTGACTTATGGATGGCATAAAATGTTTTTTATCAGTGGCGGAAACAGTGACTTTGGGTCATAGAGAAGCTTTGGCTTTGGTAACTGTGGCCCTGATCTGGACCCTACCACCACGGAGGGGTGTCTGTTTCTTTTTGTACTTTCAAACTGTTAAAACAACACTACACAAAAACAACACAAGCTGACTACAAGTTAGTATATAAAATTAGCATTTAAACATCAACTTTAAAAACACCCCTCACATTCTTACCTTTTGGTTCCTTCTGGAAAATTGCGGTTTGGAGGAGCTGAAGGCTGTTTTTACTTGAAGGCATGGGGTTAGAGACATGAACATAGAGGTAAGTGCCCAAATATACAAACTAGGACACATCAGGCACTGTTAGTCATTCTGTTTAGTGCAGTTATTTGTGACATGTGTTACCAAACCATGAAAACCAATGAGTACTTAATTAGCCAAACTAACATGTTTCTCTTACAGGCCAGATCTTCAATCAGTGAACTGAAAAGCTGCTACAGTGTCTGCATAACACAGTGTGATCAATAAAAAAAAATAAAATAGCAAATCAATAAAACTGATTCATCCCCTGCAGTTCATGCTTTATTTTGAATCATTTTTACAGTGATCCTGTTGTATAAGTGAACACTTGTGCTACTATACACAATGCAACAAATTTTTAATACATTCAAATTTAAATGGGTTTTACAGTTTTAGGAAAGACTGTCAGATCAGATTTCTCTAAATAGAGAGATTAAATTTTGTTTTTCTGTTTGAAGATGATTTCTTATAAATACTTCAGCTTATTTTCATCCAGTGGAATGAGCTTGCTTTATCATATGAGGAAAGTATTTTAATTCTCGGCTTACATATTTTAAGGCCACTATATGACAATGCTGCCTGTGATGGTATTATCGTCATGACTGTCCTAGCAGGCACTAATTCTGGCTGAAACCAAAACATAGAAGCAAAAATTTCCTGTTTGAACCGACCAAATTAGACAAGACATTGAAAGCTGAGGTTTTAAAACGATCATCACTAACAGTAACTTATTTTCTTCTGTAGGAACTTTGCTGGCAGCTCCAGTCCCAGGATGAACAGGCAGAGAGTCTGTTGGAGGATGTGCAGGTTATGGCCTCCATTACTGGTCCAGAGAGCCTCCAGAGTCTGTCTGTGGAAGGGATCCAGCTGCAGGAAAAAGTCAGAAACACCCATCAGCTCTTCTCTGAAGTAGAAGAACAGACTGAGAGAAATATCCGTGATCTGGACAGGTAATAGACTCCCTTCAATAAATGTAGCATACAAATACACATTACAATAAAAAGCTAAGGGAGCTGCTTGGCAGGAATTTCTGTTTGTCTAATATCTGCTTGCTTACTTGGCAATCTTTCAAAGTTTGTCATTGGGGGATCGGCATAAAGAAAACAAGTCACTGACTGAACTCAGCTAATGTTTCTGAAAGTGCTATTGCATTGTCTGAAGCACTAATCATTCAGTAAAGCCTACAGGATGTAAATTATATTGGGAACCTTGTTCTTTAAAAGAGTAATTATACAGCGATCAGGCATAACATTATGACCACTGACAGCCGAAGTGAATAACACTGATTATCTCTTCATCATAGCACCTGTTAGTGGGTGGGATATATTAGGGAGCAAGTGAACATTTTGTGCTCAAAGTTGATGTGTTAGAAGCAGGAAAAATGGGCAAGTGTAAGGATTTGAGCAAGTTTGACAAAAGCCAAATTGTGAAGGCTGGACGACTGGATCAGAGCATCTCCAGAACTGCAGGTCTTGTGGGGTGTTCCCGGTCTGCAGTGGTCAGTATCTATCAAAAGTGGTCCAATACACAATATTAGGCAGGTGGTCATAATGTTATGCCTGATCAGTATATAGTGTCAAACATTTTGAAAACAAAGTATTCAGCTGTAGGTGGGAATTGATTTGAAAAAAAAAAAAAAGATTATTTTTAGTATTTTCTTTTATAGCTTTTAAAATTTGTAGGATAAGGTTTAAAGGATAAGATTATTAATACATCCTATTTGTATTATTGTCAATAAATCAATAAGACAGAACCTAGTTATCATCTTGTATTCCCTGTCTGTTGTACTCCTTTTAATTCCAAAGATGCAAAAGTTTAAAAAAAAAGAAAAAGACAGAATAATGTCCTAAAACAGTTGGGCACTATACTTTACCAAAGCTGTTACTCAACCAGGAGGACATGTCATCATTGAGGACCATTTTCAGTTGCAAATTACTGTACACCTCACAGTGCAGTGTACATTGACTGAAAATAGACTCCAGGTACTATGTTTGTTGTAATAAATGAGCATTTCACTCATAATGGAGGGCAGAGGCACAGAGGAAGAAATTATAAAACTTCGGCCTCAGCATGTTTACCTATTATTGCTAAGTATTGATCTTTTTTGGGGGTTTATTGACAAAAAGAGAAAATAAAAACTCACCAGAGTTATCCTTGAAACTTGCTGATCAGTCAAATTTGCACTCAGTCTGTACGTAATGCTCACAAGATGTGAGCACAAGCAGTCTTACAGTACAGAGTCACACCAGGGAGAAAAAAAGTCAGCAAGACAAGTTTGACTAGTTTCTTGAGTCAGTTGTGAATTATGTGACAGAATAATTTTCTCACTGTAATATCACTTTAACCTATAGTGTATTGAGCATAATATACATTCACATGTCTGTGGCATGCACATGCCATGTATTCATGCTGTGTGTGTGTTTCAGGCTGCAAACAGAGAAGGAGCATCTGGAGCAGTGGCTTCATACTGCTGAGGAAAAAGCACCAAAGAAGCAGGATCTTGGTCTTCTGCAAGAAGAAGCACTTCAACAAAGGTAAACCTTTTTCCTGATGAAGGCGTGTCATGGTCTCCATGTAGTTTTCCAAGTACTTGAACGTGTTCATGAGGCATTATCAGGCACTGCATGGGGATGTATACACTTTAAAAATGTAGGTGAAAATATATTTTTTTTCCTTTACACCAATGCATATGCCCAGTATTGATATTATTGAAGTATTCAAATATATTTTTAATTAAAATATATGTTGTTAGGTTGGGGTTCCTGATTGTAAATAAAGATATGGAGGCAGATGTTTAGTTTATGGAAATGGCGTAAGAACATCAGGCTGACAGTTAAGCCAAGCAAACCTGAACAACATGCAAGGGTTTCACTGTTGTGATTTTGACTAATGCTCACCAAAGAGTCAGGAATGTCAGAGGTTGT
>VVAS01115930.1:0-17037 GCA_015103295.1 Ptychochromis oligacanthus
GGGGGGGGTGACACTGAGTGCGATGGGAGAGGACGGCAAGCATAGCGAGCGCTGTTATCTGCTTTGTTCAAAGGCCTTTTCCCACAAAAGGGGTTGAAGAGTCGCCTGGTGGCTTTTCTAATTTCCTACATATCTGTATTTTTCTTTGCATGATCTTACAAACAAGCAGGAAAAAAATTTCTTGAGAATCACTTCCAAAACTGTGCAGCCACTGTGGAAGCTGCCCCCCTCCCTGCAGCGGCAGCAACCGAGGTTTGCGAGTTACATTTGTGCTGGAAGCACGATGCGGCGAGGGAAGTGGTTGACTGGGTAACACACACACAGATAACACACCCTGGCACATAAGAACTGTGTTTGCGTGCTCTCCCCAGTGTTGCACACGGTGTAAGGGACAGGCCAGTGCTTTCAGAGGCGTGTCAACTGGACACATTAACTCATAAAATACCCCCCTCGCCATGAAATATGCAGCGCCGGGCCACGAGGATGGAAGTTGACTATCCATAATTGATGTAAATGAGGAGCTCTCCCACGGCAAACGCTGTGCGAAACAGTCCTTCTGTGTGTGTGTGTGTGTGTGTGTGTGTGTGTGTGCTGCAGGGGACACAGGCTTGTGGGCTGCATTTTAAGTTACCAGACTTAAGGTCATATCTCGTGCCATCGTGTACCCAAGGAAACTTGGATTGCAGTTAAGAACAAAACCAAGACAATGTACCATGCAGCGTGCCCCAGAATTGGGAGTACATTAAGAGCTGTGACAGGGAGAGAGCGGCAGAAAGGAGAGAAGAAGGGAAAGAGAGAGGGAGCCAAACAAGGTGAAATCTTTGTCTTGACACAGGCACAAATTGAAATCTTCCATACTGACCTTGTATGAATTGATAACATCCTGGCACTTCAATAATGGATGCAACCCCCCCACCAACACACGCACACGCACACACCCTCTCCTTTTTTCAGTTTTCATGTCTGCCAAGTAGCTGGATGTTTCAGTTGGCTGGCCTGCGAGCAGAATTAATATTTTACTGAGCATAACCGCCATCTCCTTCTCCATCAGTGTCTCTGACATGCAAACGAACAAGACGATCGTGTTCACGCAGGACGAGCGAGGTGAGGGTGATAGCATGTGTTACTGATGAGCTGATGCTCCCCCTCTTCTTTTTTTTGGACCCCCCCTCCCCCCCCATTCTATCTGCCACCAGTAATCAAGCTCTAATTTTCCTGTTCTTTGGAGTTCTGACAGATGATACAGGTACAGTAAATGCACCAGAAGAATATTCCATCATGTTAATTAATTTTGCGTATTGCATTGTACACATGTTCATACTTGACACATGTAGAAACAGTAAATGAGACATCTGGTTTAAGAAGCTGTCAGTCTGTTGTTTGGAGGCATTTAATGTGCACAAATGCCTTACTAAAGCCAAAACACAGGAAGTACATATTTCATATAAGAGGAGTGGAATCTTAATTTTGGACAACTTATGAATAAAAAGTGTAATTTTAAGGGAGAAAACAGCATGAGGAAATCACAAGAACAACAAAGTGTGGTTTTGAAGAGCGTAATGTGAAAACCAACCTGCAGTGATTGCACTCAGGTAGTTAAAGCTGGCTGTTAGGCTTAACTCAGGGCTGCCAAATCTCACACACTGAGACTCACACACTGAGACTCACGCACTGGCGTTTTCCACAGGCTCTCACACCACATGTCCTTTTTCTCATGCGGTGAAAAAAAAATTTGTAACTGGCTGCAACATGAACAGAGGACAGTAACGGCACACGGGCAGAGCAGACGAAACAGAACGCGCAGCACATTTCAGTAGCAGCGAGTTACTCAGACCATTCAGGGGAAAGGCAGGACATATCTACAAATTTATTATAACTTAGTCTTGTGCATCGTGCTCAGTCAGTGGCTCTTGGCAGCTGCAGAGCATCTCTCCTCTTGCATCCAAGCAGCAACCACTAGGTCTGAAAGATGAAGAAAACAAAGTGGCAAAAAGTGCAGTTCCTCAAATGGCCACTTGAGGCTGGCTCACAGAAGAGAGTGAATCCCCATAGGCTCCTGTGTTAAAACGCTCAACATTACAGAAGAAATAAACATGTTTACAGCCTGGTATTAAAAACAACTTATTTTCCCCTTAATGACAACTGCACGGGGTGACTATTTTTTTTTTTTTTTTATATAACTTAAAAGTGTATTAAGGCTTAACACTAGAACTTTCAAAGTGCTCATTGTGATCCTTTGGCATTTTAAAATTAATTAATTCATATGGGTTAATTCATCATATACTGTATTTTGGGTAGTGTGGGATTACCCAAAATAATTCCCCCCATTGAATTCAACATTCATGGCATACCTGGTTGCCTAGGAACACATATTGTTTCCACACATTTTGATATGAAGGCTCCTATAACATAAGCCAGAGCTAGCTGCATGTGAATGATAGATAAATATATAGGGAACTGTAGTTAGATAAAAGATGAGTAATTACTGCAGGGATGAACGAGTCGTGGATGGGATGTTGAGCCGGGCCAGAGTGTGTGACTGGACTCATGGTGAACCGGGCGGGTTGCTGGTTGTGCAGAGCAGTGGAGGATGCCTAGCTGAACTGAGCAGAGTCCAGAGTGTGGAGTGCTAATCCAAGCAAATTAAGAGTGAAATCCAGAGCAGAGCAGCCGAATCTGACAGGTTTCACGCCCGAGGAGGCAGAGCAGGGTGGAAGGCGGATGGAGGGAACTTGCAGGTCTGGTGAAGGGGAGGCAGATATGAATGAGATGATAAACTTTCTTTGTTCTCCTTTCACAATAATTAATGTAGTAAAATATGTAAGGTCAATGTGAGGTCAATTTTGGGAGCTCAATGCCTACAAAAATGTAGGCATTGAGCGGTTCAGTGTGTTTCACAGTGAAAATTATTTTCACTGAAAATAAATTTTTAGCTATAATGCTCTTCTACACTAATATATATACATATATAGTGCCAACATAGTGTAGTGGATAATACATTCGCCTTGTATGCGAAAGGTCGCTGGTTTGATTCCAGCCCGAAACACAATCCCTCCAGGGGTTGCATCAGGAAGGGCATCTGCCGTAAAACTCTGCCAAAGCAAACGTGGAGCTACCTGCTGTGTCAACCCCTTGACAAGGGAGTGGCCAAAAGTAACTTCTTCATAGTTACTGTATTGCACCCTTTATTTATTGGTAGATTCTAAAACATATTTTAAGTTTATAATTTATAATAAAAAATCTAAATCATTTGTAAATCTAATTAAACCTCTAAAATTGAAAATTAAATACTTTTTTGTCAAATCTTGCATACAATTAGAAAAGTTAGATGCAAATTAATAATTCTTTGAGAAAGCACTTCTTTGCCATTGCTGCTGCTATTGTAGATTGTGGGCAAAAGGGACCCCTCCGGCTGTTCTAGGGGTTTTGAATGTGTGCAGTTTAGCGTTTGATTGGTCCAAACAACACTCTAAGGAGTAGGCTGTTCAGTTGGACCCACTGTTTAAACCTATTGTTTGCTAGCCAAAGTTAGTATCTATTTTATATCTCTATGAATTACAGATGTACCTTGCAACCAAGCTAGCCAGACAGAACTAGCATTACCTGAAATGTTGCCCTAAAATCAAAAATAAGAGAAAAAAAAATAATGTTGTGCCAAACTCAAGACTACAGAACTGCAGTCCACAGACCAGATGTCATAGCTATGTCCAACTTTAAAGGTACAGTTTGTAAAATATCACCACTAGATGTCAGTAGATTGCAGTCAACTCAGTTTTGTTTTCTTACCCCTCCCAATTCAAGTGCATTACCCTAGCTATGGTGGCCACTGTAGGACAAACAACTCTGGCTGCCATTCATCTGTAGTGAGTGTAGGCTGTCAGTCCACTGTTACCTCAGCCAGGTGCCCATGTCTATTTACTCTGGAGGAGGCTGTAAAACTTTGTGAAAGGAGTCCAATACGGGTGTCAGTGAACATCACTTCTGACCGATGACAGCGATACTGAGGTGAGTTGTTGAGGATATCCAGAACTTTTCTGTCGGTAAGCGCTGCTGTTTTTGCTGTTCTTAGCCGCATTGGTGAAATTTTCTTTGAAGGGGATCTAATGTTGTTGGACTTGGACACTTAATGAATAAACTCTCATATGATATGAGAATATAATCAAACTGTTTATGAGAGAGAAAATGAGATTTTTAGGACACTCGAGCCTAACATTAGCTGGCATAACGGCTGTGGCTGTGGCTCAGGAGGTAGACCAGGTCATCTACTAATCAGAAGGTTGTAGTTCGATCCCGGGCTGCTCCAGTCTGCATGCCAAAGTATCCTTGGGCAAGATACTGAACCCCAAGTTGCTCCCTAGGCATCCATCGGAGTGTGAATTTGTGTGAATGTGTGTGAATGTTAGATAGAAAGCACTTACATATAGAAAAAAGGTGCTTGGGTGAATAAGGCTTGTAGTATGGAGCGCTTTGAGTGCTCAAAGCAGAGTAGAAAAGCATTATATAAGAACCAGTCCATTTGCCATTTATCATAATGTTAGCTTATAACCAACTGTTGTTGTTGTTAGGCGGCTATTATCTGTCCGAACACGGGAGGGTCTCATGTCAAATTGCTACCAGTAAGTAACTGGGACAATATCAGGAATAAATAAGCAAGTCTATACATGTTTTCGTGTGTTGAACCCTGACTTCAGTTCAGGAGATGAGGCTTGAGGTGAGGAGGAAGAGGATGAGTTGGAAATGAGGGAGGAGAGAGAGCAGTGGTGGAGGAATCTGGATCATTCCAATAGAAATCTATTGAGGTATAGAGGGTTAGGCTGATATAGCTGCTAGCAGAAAGCAGGCGACTTTGGCGTCACTTTAAAATCCTTCTCTCTCTGCAACTCCTTCCATCTGGAAAAAGCTACTGTGCCAGTATTTACTCTCCCAAAGCCAGTCGCGTTGTCTCTTCGTGTTTTTGCTTCTTTGGTGAAGGGGACCCAGTCTCAGATGATTAAACATAGGTATGATCCTTGATATCTTGAGTCTGAAGGTGCAGGGATGAATTAAAATTTGCCTCCACACCATGCGAACGCCTGCAAGTTCTCTTCTCCTCCGACTTTTACTATGTATGTGTCTGGTCTCTAGCCACATGCGTAAAACGCAATTAGCAAAATGCAATTATGGGGTGGCTGTAGCTCAGGAGGTAGAGCAGGTCATCTACTAATCGGAAGGTTGGTGGTTCGATTTCTGGCTGTTCTAGTCTGCTCCGGTCTGCATGCCTTGGGCAAGATACTGAACCCCAGTTGCTCCCGATGCGTTCATTGGAGTGTGAATGTGTGTGAATGTTGGATAGAAAGCACTTAAAAAAGTGCCTGTAAGAATGTGTGTGAATGGGTGAATGAGGCTTGTGGTAGATCAAAAAAGCGCTTTGAGGGCTCAAACCAGAGCTGATAAAGCGCTATATAAAAACCAGTCCATTTACCATTTACCATTTAGGCGGAACACCAATGTCCATCTCGGCCACTGTATTCAAGATGACGCCCGCTCCTATGTATTTTTAATGGATTAATTCTAAGTTTATGAGAATACATCAGTTTGTTGGAAGATGTAATTACACACTAATCAGTTTACTACAATGGACTACAATGCAGGAAAATAGTTTCTGAAATCTTTTTATTCTTAATTTTTTTCAGAGGGGGGTGGGTGGGGTGTATTTCATTTTCTGACTTTGATGTCTAGAGGTTAGCAAATATGCTGATAAAACTGCTGACTTGCCTTATCATCACGGCCATGTAAACAGGAAAACATAGTGGAGGAAAAAGTAACACCAGATAAAAATACTAGTCCTTAAAGCTAACTGGCCTAGCTAAGTCCTGCTGTCTCTGCAGATGAGCAAATTCACAGCATTTGTTGTAGTTATGCACCTTTGAATTAAATGCCCAGTGTATGCCTTTAATTGAATTTTAAAAACTGTGTGTTTGGACAATACAACTGTTCATTTGAACTGATGAGCAACTTTTATATATCAGAGTGCACAAATGGCTGAACATTAGCACGAGAAAGGCCTAAAATTAAGGGTTTAATTAATTAATTAATTAATTTTTAAAAGCCTTGAAACCATAGATTTCTTTTCCCTCAGTCATACTGCTCTCACCTTTCTAAGACAGGATAGCTAACTAGACTAGCTATGACAAACTATTTAACTTCTAGAGTTTTACTGCAGCCTGTTCATAGAGACAATTTCATATGCTATTGGGAATGAAGGATTGTTACTTTATTCAATCACGTCGCTAGCTTATGTGTTTCTATTGCATCTGGGAGTTATGAAGGGGATGGATGGAAGCATTTCTCAAATGAATAACCTGCTGATGGTTATTCATTTGATGAGAGAAGCGATTCCAGCAGTTATCACGTAGCCAATTCTGAGTGTGCAGATGATTTGGAGACATGCAAAATGGCAAGATGGGTCTGAAAGATCTAGCGCCATAAGAAAGTACCTCACTCCCACACAGAATGTGCTTGACAACCAGTGCCAGCTAAAAAAGCATGACTCTGTCCAACTTGGCGACTGAATTGCTGTTCAGTGACCTCTCAGACCACTCTGTGACTTTATTCCTGAAAAGAGATCCAACACTGGTGACAAATGTAGTGACTTTTTCAGACCATCTAAGGAAATATTGAGTTGGGTCCCAGCACTTGGCAACAACTTAGCGTGGCTGACGATCACAGCTTTTCCCATCATGTGTTAAAGTATGTGTTAGAGTGTGTGAAGAAGGCACGAGTAGTGTTACAAACATACTCAAATAGCATATGAGATTAGTAGCTGATGAGCAACTTTTGAGCACATAGCAAAGGCTATTTTCTTTGATAAGGACTTGGCGAAGCAGATTATAAAAGTAGCAACAGAAAACACCTCGCGCTCCAGACAAGTTATTAAATCTGAGTATAGGGAAGGTCCACTAGATAATTAAAAATCTGTTACTGCAATTAGAAAACACAGAAATAAGCAGGTAGATTTTTAAAGAAAAAAATGACCTGGAGATGGGAAAAGTATTTAAATCAAAATGCAAAACAATTACAGTCAGTAAAAGTTATCCAAGAGTCCTTGGTTAGCTGCAGAGTTGAACTTGAAACAGCAGATCTGCATGTGCTTGTAATCATACTAAAATAGCTTCCATATTCTACACACTAGAAAATATTATGACCTATTGTGACCTCCAGACAGCAAGAAGACCTGCTTTTGTTATTCTGTTCACTGGACAACATGAACAGAATGTATAACTGCTTAACAAAGGGAGGAACGTGGATATGGAACACAGTCATCGCAACATGGGTAGATTAACAAATGCCAAATGTATGCACGTTTGCTTTAACAATATATACAGGCTAACAAAACACTGATGTATAAATGAGGTGTTAAAGATCTCTGTGGAGGTAAACCACGTACAGCAATGGGAAATCCAAAGAGCAAAACATGAGGGGAGTCAGTCTTCAATTACACTGCTTAAAGCCGAACATGCTTATTTACAAGGATGGTGGTTAGTTTGGTCACATATTAAGATTAAGTCGGTGGGAGAAGGCAAGAGGCTTTGTCATGTTGGATTTTAGAGGGCATGCATATGGCTGTTTCCTAGAGGCAGTATATATCTGTCTAGGCCTGAATTCACCTTCCTTGAGAGAAATGTCTGTTCACCCATTATGTTGACAGTAAATAGGTGACATCTTAAAAGAGGTGTCGGAGGATGGCTGTAACCTCTATAAGCTCAAGAGTTAGGCATGGACTTTGGGTTGGGTTAATGTCCAACTGTGTATACATGCCATAATGTCTTCATTTGACCTAATCTGAAAGGTAACGTTTTCTAGTTTCAGAAAAAAATGAACTATGGATTGAATTGAATAATTGAATGAACTGTTGGATAAACGACCTACTCCTATCCCTACACCAGGTTACTGGTAACCTGGTGAATGTTAAAAGGTTAAGCAAGCTTCTTTCACAATGGAATATGAAAGCTCTGGGAATAGCTAACTGGACCTTTTGTTTAGAACAAGCCAGATAAGCAGTAGAAAGTCAATGTACAGATGGTTTGATGGATGGAATATTTTCCACATGTTCCCACGAGACACAAATCCCTTTGGGGTTGCATCAGAAAGGCCATCGGGTGTAAAAACTCCCTTGACCCCTTGAGAAAAAGGGAGCAGCTGAAAGTAGCTTTCTATTGTTGAGTCCAGAAATCCATTGTGGCTATCTGTATGTACAGATCAGTCATGCTTCTCCTAATCAAAGCAGCTAGCCACTCAGCTACCACTCATGTATAAAGTGCTGAAATCTGGTATAGGATGGAACTTTTGGCTGTAATCTTTTCACCATGAAAAAAGAAATTAGTATTACTCATGCTAATATAATGTTTTCTTATTTTGCTCCAAAGATTTTGTATTCAGCTGTGGAATGCACTACCAGACACTGCATGACCAAACCATGGCCATTTAAAAGCACTGTTCCTTTATAAAAACCTCCATGTGTTAGAGTGTTTTTCAAGAATGTAATGTGACAATCACCCAGGCCTTTCCTCCCCGCCTCTTCAGGGCCAAATCAATGGCCATTGTTTCCCTCCTTTGACCTTGCGAATAAGCCAGGGGACAGAGCTTGGATGTAGTTACCGCTGCCTCTCTCCTACAAAGACTTCAAGGTCATTATCTGATTTATGCTGAGCAGAGGAAGCAACTCATAGCCTCTGGTTTTTCCTTTCTTCTGCCTAACCTTTTTCTTTCCAGTTCTCTCCCGCTCATTCTTTCTCTGCCATGCCTTCTGTTGAATGGCAACCTCTAATCAAGCCTTGACTGGAGTCTTGATTTTAATCACCCTTACACACTCCTTTGCCAAATTCCTACAGGCAAATAGCCATGAAAAATTTGCCAGCATTTCCTCACCTTGTGCTGTGCAGCTATTTGTTGTCCGGCTTTAAACCGTGTAAAATAATATATTATTGAATTCCGGGGGAGGAGAGTAGAGGGGAGGCAGGCAGAGGGAGGGCAAGGCACAGAGGGAGACCAAGGTCGGCTTGTTTTGCCCGAGGAGCTGTCGATCAATATCATTTGGTCAATAACTTCTTTATTACTACCACTATCACTCCGAGCAATATAATTTTAGAGTTAAAACACTTTTTTTTTCTCGATCTCTCTGCCTGTAAATACCGTTCAAATATTGAACCATGTGCCAACTAAAATGCAAGGCCCCATCACATAAAAGCCAACTGATGCTTTGCCATTCTAATGTTTGCTATTCAAACATATTCATCTGACTGAGGATGAAATGAGATGTGCTCTATCTCCATATTATCATTTGTCCTTATTTTATATTTCACATATTGATTAGACCTGTGTTTGCATAATTATTGATTGAGGGCATGACTCGCCAATGTCTGATGATACTTTAATAGAAGTATAGAAGTGGCAGCTTTAGAGAAAACTTCACTCATAACCCTGTTGCCTTGGGAAGGGGGGTGGTGGGATGGTGCTCAGAGCCAGGAGAAAATTTACAGATGGAGCCACAGTCAAGGTTGTACAAAAGAAGAAAAAGGCTTGGAAAATTGATGATTCTCTTATATGTTTCCCTCTATGTTATATATTTTTAATTCAGTTAAACTAACCTTTATCGCGTTAGGTATCCAGCACTATTCACTGCTTTAGTCAGGTGATAGACTTTGAAGTTATAATCCTTGAGGTTTTAGTCACTGTTGATTTGACAGAATCTGTGAAAGTGCAAATGCCTTTTATACTTGTCACAAATTTCATCATGTTTATTGTAATCTTACATACAGCCAAAGAAGCCTAATCCCACCCCCTTTTTTTTTGTTTAAATTTTATAAAGAAAGTGCTCAAAAGAAAAGAGGGTTTTCTAGCAAAATAATTTCACTTGAGTGCAGTCCCATGTGACATGCTAATACGTGTCTATACTGTACAAGTGGTGATCAAAAAGTTTTGGAAATGAACTTTCCAGAGCTTAAGGTAAAGTAAGATTTATAAAAATCCAAAACCTTGCCTGACTGAAATTTGGTCAATCTCCAGTTCAAGATCATCTTCTCCTGCACCTCAGGACTGTTTTCAAAGTCCCATGATGTCCTCTTGTACTTGTGCCTCTACAATACATGCTGGATTACCTCCAGTGTGTCAGAGTGGTGATCCTTCAA
This sequence comes from Ptychochromis oligacanthus, assembly GCA_015103295.1. Lineage (NCBI taxonomy): Eukaryota > Metazoa > Chordata > Actinopteri > Cichliformes > Cichlidae > Ptychochromis > Ptychochromis oligacanthus. The sequence goes on from VVAS01115930.1 coordinate 10,167, forward strand.
CTTGATTTCTTGTTTCTGGATCGCTTCTGACCACCCCAGTTTGGATCTCAAAAGGGTCTTGGCAAAGCCGCTACACTTCCCAATAACTTGAACAATAGTTTGAAGTGATAATATTGGAACTTGTGATTGTTTTTCTTTATTTAAAAACTGGATCCAACAGACACTCCTAACTTGGACTTTCCTGTTTTCCTGAGTGTTGATGAGTGCAGTGAGTGCTGTAAAACACACCCTTTTTATGTCAAGAGAATCTACCAGCTTTAGTCAGTCATGTTCACTAACAGGAAGTAAAAGGCTTTGGTCTTGATAAGTTAACCTCTTAACATCCAAGAGGTCAACCCGTTTAGGCTTTAGGGTTAGGTAGGCTTTGTTTTATAGCTGCATGTTAAATGGGCCATTTTTCAGAAAGTAGAGGATGTTAGAGATTGTTGATGTTTCAACATGAGAGCATCCAGTTTTTCTGTCAAAAGCATTTCCTTTTGGGTCTTCCCACTGCGCAAAAATTCTTTAAAAATGGGTGGATGTTAACCAGATCCAAACTCTAATCCTATGCCAACCCATAGCCCCAGATGGGTCGTCAGTGTTAAGAGGTTTTCTTGGAATGTTCAGCACAACAGAATGAATGATTTAATTGTGTCTATGTATAATTTTCACCCTGAATTTATGTTCAGAAAACCTTAAATAATTTAAACTTGTACACCATATCTGTGCCATTTTTTTTTCAATTTTAAAGATGTATGTTATGCAAGCATTCAACTCCAGAAAAACAACAGTTCACAGAAAATATGGAAAGCCTAATATTGTCAAAACATTAACCTTGGCAATGACTGTATGAAAACTTTCAACCAGAATACAGCTTAAAAGTTCTGTACTACCTTTTATTTTTAATGAAGGTGTCCCCCACTGTTTAAGTAATGAGAGGTTGAGTGAAATGCTATCCACTCCACTGACATACCTTCAAGGAGTCATGGCTCTCTCTGGTTGTCAGTGTAGAGGAAATTATCTGTGCTTCATCTACAAATATCATCTCTGCCTTGACAAAGTATCTGAAAGATAAAAACGTGATGGATTAAGTATTACAAATTGGACACGTCTATAAAACTATACAAGTTCAAATACCGTAATAAGCTGCTATAGCATTCTGTTTAAGTTATACTGCTCTTAAATGTAACACCTGTGAATATCTAACACAGGAAAGTGCAAAAAAGAGGAAGTTATTTAAGAGCTCTGGGAGGTTGAGGCGGCTGGTCAAGTCTTTGTATTCTTTTTGCTATTACATTGACAGTCATCATACACAGAGAAGGAAGTAGCTCCCTGGAGTCAGCATACCATCAATGTGTTTCACAACTCAATTTCAGTGCTTACTCTTGTGCCACTCTGATTCCCCTCCACAGCAGCAATGCCACACATGCTCAAGAGACAACAATAAATACAGTTGCAAAAAAAAGGTACAATGATGCATAAAAATTGCTGGCTTTTTCCCAGACCCTGGGAAAGGGTAAGAATTTATTTATGGCTGCGTATAAAACAGGTTTACAGTCCACACTGACATACTGCATGCAGAGGTAGAGTTATAGGTGGGTTCTTTCTTTTACAGTTAGGTCAATAGAGATGCAATAGAACACAATGCTTTTTGGTGAACAACTATATCCTTTTTACACAGGGGATCAAGGGCCATCTCTATCCAGATTTCTGGATAAGGGAAAACACACATTACTGTATGGTACAAAGCCATGCTGAAACTGGAGCCAGACCAAAATTTGAAATCTTCGCGTTGCCAGTGTTTGTTTTTTCGCCCATTAGTCGCTTGAAGTTGCCGAATGTTATTGACTTTCTATGGTCTCTGATGGCCACATTGCTTCAAATCAATTCCTGTGTGGACACAGCTTGAACCAGAACCCATGTATTTTTGATAGCGTTGCGTTAGCAAAGGTCTTTGGAAACGTCATTACAAAAGCTTAGCGTGGGCTTGTTTTCTCCATTCCTCAACCAGCTTTAATGTACGTTTAGGATCACTACACTACTGAAAACCCCAAGTTAAAAGGGATGTTTCCAGTTCATGCTGGAGAATTCTAAGGTCTGGCTCCTCATTATTACATCCACTCTGTTCAGTGTGCCAATTCCACTGGCAGCACCACAGTCCCAGAGCATGATGCTACCACCACCATGCTTAACAGTTGTTATAGTTTTCACCTTTAATCTCTCAAATACTATAGTGCTTTTCTACTCTAACCGAGCACTTTTTACTGCAGGCCACATTTGACATTCATCCATTTATTCTACACCTTTAAGGACTTTCTAACTAATACACACAAACATACGTTGGGTAACTGGCCTCACAACTCAATTTTTTAAGTACCTACAAGCAGGGTTTGTGACATGACAGTTGTTTTTGAAGCCGATTCTAGCCTGATAGGAAACATGAAGCCTGCATGGGCCACGTTATTGAGAATGGGCTTTCAGTAAAGGATTAACTAATGAGAATTTGGTAATCAAAGGTCAGAGATCACTGTGAACTCACTAAACACATTTTGGTGATATCTGAAGAAATTATTATGACATAATTTCACATAAATGTCCAAAAGGTCCAAGGTCAGCTTTAATGTGATATTATAATGTCCTTTGGAAAAAATTTTTTTAAAAATCTGGCCTGTTTTCAACACCATAACTCAGGAACAGAAGGAGAGATAGATGTAAACTGTAACTTGGCTGGTAGGCAGAGGCATACAACCAGTACAAACAGAAATCACACTTTAAAGAAAACAATACTTTCTGTTGTATCAGTGTTAATAATGAGAAACAGTGAAAAACAAAACCGTTTGAGCTCCTCTTATCTCTTCATCAATTCATGCTAATGAGAGTTTTTTTTTTCTTCAGTACTCCATGTGCACAACAGATCAGCTCTTTACAGAAAAAGAAAGACTGTTTATCCGCTGGAGAGGAACATAGAAATTCTACTACTTGTTCACATTTTTGATATCGTTTAATTTTTTTGATTAGGCCAGATAGTGTTAAGACGTTTTCATGTGCCAGCTGCAATAACTTAATCATTATGTGGCAAGCAGTAAAACAGTGGGGTTAGTAAGTAGAATCTGCAGGGGTCTAGCTGAGGCCCCTTTTGCTGTGGCGGAATTTCAAGAAATCGGATAACAGCGACATGACCTTTGACCCCAGTAATTGTTGTATTTGTTGACCTAGTGATCCTCGGGTCTTGTGCAAGCTGGAGCCTCAGGAGCGCCAAAAGAAAAACGGAGAAACAGTGAAAGAAAGTCACAGACACAGATGTTGATAATCTGAGACACATAGAGAGAGAAACATAACCATTGACCATTTTCACTCTAAAAAAGAAGCTTTTGCTTTTACTTTGCTTCACTTGAGTGAAGAAATTGGAAAACGATTGATTAACAAAGAAAAAAATACATAAATCGTAACAAGTAACAATGTTGGACCGCAGCAGAGAACCGAACTAATTATGACTAACAAATTAAAAATGAAAAGAATTAAAGTGATGCTCGCCACTAGAAGAGACTGGGAAACATGTAGTTGATACATGTCAATAAACATCAACTTCAGGCTTTAAATGTACTGTTTCAGTACGTACAAATATCCAGTTCAGTAAGTCATCTTTTAACCTTTTAACCCACTGTGAACAAAGGATGTCCCCTCTGACTGACACATAATTACATATAACATCATTGCTGATGTCTAAGCAGCATTTAAGCTAGTTTTACCTATTCTACATTCAGTTTGGTAGTTTAACCCAGTGGTTCCCAACCTCCAGGGCTGGTTCCCTCCATGGGGTCACAAGATGGATCCAAATGGTCGCGAGATGATTAACGGAAAAGGAAATGAGAAAAAAACAAGGCCCTAATGCACAAATATGGTTTCTTTTTTGAACTGATTGGGATAATTTAACCTCTTGGGTCATTGTAAAGTTTTTTTTTTTTCAAATGACACCCTGGAAAACTGCTAAAAAGCAGCAAAGAGCCCCAACCACACAGTCAGAAGTCAAAAAAGCCAGGAAGCATTACTTCAATATTTAACAATTTAATGGAATTTTGTTGACTTACATGGTTTTAATGAAACATAACTATTTATTAAAGCTATCAAATGAATGTAGTGGAGCAAAAAGTACCATGAAATATGTATGTAAACCATACATACTAATGTTTCACCAACATTTTCTTACCCAAATTTGTTTGTAGTCTGCAAATAAGTTCAGAAACTACCTCAGAGCAGAAAAATGACAAGTTTAGAGCGACACACCCATCTCACTAATGCCATAACAATCAGGGTACAGACACCAATGGGCACCTTCTGCGTAAATTACCTAAGCCAGCAACTTTGACAAAGCAGCATTAATTTTGGAGGCTGGAAAGGTGTACCTTTGCTGGCTTCCTCCCTGGCATCTCTCTTACAACATGTTCACCACCTTCTCCAAGGTCCACGGTGATGATGTGTCTTTATATAGAAAAAAAGGAGGCTTGCAAGTGTGCAGACTGGAGCAGAATGATTCTTATTCACTAACGTACACACGTTAGTAAGAGCAACACTGGTTTGCATCCACATTTCCATGCAAGTATTAGTATTAGTATTCACTGACTGGAAAGTTATGGGCAGTTTTAATTGGTATATGGAAAAAAAAAATGGGTGAAGAAAGGCACCCTCAACTATACAAGTCTTACTTGATGATTATACAGTTGCATAGGAAAAGACATAAGACTGGAGGGAGAGAAAAAAACACATGATGGATAATGCTGAGAGGTAGAAGAAGAAGCAGCAACAGCTGATTTTAGTTTCACCGCATTAACAGGGGTTTCTTCTGTAGTCACTTCCTTCCTCTTGTCTCATCCGCATAATCCTCGCTACAATGAAACATCAACAACAAAAGAATAAAGGGGAGGAGGGAAAAGGAAAATATGAAGGATGGTGGTCTGCTGGTGAATGCAGCCCCTTGTTTCTGAACTTCTAACGAAACACACACTTGTTCACACAGTACACATGCCAGTAAAGTGCTGTGCACAGACACACATAGTTTACGGTAGCACTTATGCGGAGTCATGAGTCGTGTAAGCATGAGGAATCACACTATTAATATCTATTTTAAAGCAAGCAGAGGGAAGCAAACACTAAATACATACAGCAACACACACTGAAAAACACATGCAACATATTTGATGCAAAGAGAAACGCCGATCAAAGGAGCAGATCACTCGCGCGCACATGAACCCACGCCTGCCCCTTCTCACACCCTCTGGGGGACTGAAGGCCTTAACCTTGAAACTCTAACTCGGTGTCGAGCAAAATGCTTCCACATTTTCCAAATATGCACAAAAGGAGCTGTGTATGTTTTCATAGCAGGCCCAACAGGACAGAGAGGGCCGCTGACCCCAGAGTCTGTCTTTATCTGACTTAATCTTTAACACACCTCCTGGCATCACACACGGCAGTGCAATACCCATGGGTTGGTAAATTTTCTTGACCAAGGACGTACATGAGCTAATCTCCGCTAAAGCTGCACTTTGTTTTGGCCATTTGGTAACAGTTGCCTGTTAAAACATCTGGGATGCACAGAGCAACATTAGTACTCATTTGAAGTTGTTTTTTGGCTGTCTAATGACCGTAAGTGCAGCTTCCTCTCTATTTTTAGCTCTATTTGGGTCTCAACCAGCTGAAATAATAGTTTTCTATTTAATAGTTTGCACACTGAAGGTCACTGTACTGGGACCAGGCCACATCTGTAATTAAAAGGAACCAGCAGCCATTTTTGAAGCCTGCCAACTGTGGCACATTCAGTGACAAGGCTGTTTGGTGTAGCAGTGACTAAAACAGATGTAGCACTATTGCAATTCATTTCTGTTTCAACAAATTTGGTGCAGCTGTAGTTTTAGAGAATTTTTAGAAAAAGTTTAATAACATCAGGTTTAATGATTCATTGCTATGAGGCTGCTGTATACTTTTTCATTTATACCCAGAGAGCAATGAATGCTTGGCCCAAATGTAGCCAACAAATCCAGAAACAAGAAAGTTTCTGTTTTGAACCTTCTGGCCTGTGTGGAGTTTCCATGTTCTCCTTGTGCCTGCATGGGTTCTCTCTGGGTGCTCCGGCTTTCTCCCACAGTCCAAAGAAATGCAGTTAGGTGAACTGGTGATTCTAAATCGGCTGCAGGTGTGAATGTGAGCTTGAGTGATTGTCTGTCTCTCTGGGTTAGCTCCATGATGGACTGGCCTAGAGATTGTATAGACAATATCACAGAGAGGCATCTTGAGGATAACAAGGTACTCAATTTGTTGTAGTCCAACTCCTGGCTAAACCGACGCTTGTGTATCTGCATCACAAAAGCAAAACGAGGCAGTAACTGTAGAATTTGGCTGTAGATAGTACTGTAGACAGTGCAAGAGCTTTGGCCTGGTTCTGGGGCTTGTTTTTTCATTCTGGCTTGGATCCCCGATACTGGGCTTACTCAAAGTCATACAAACACCTGTTTCAACCTTTAGTTCACCCCTGACCAAATATTGGCTTTTGCAGCCTATTGCTCATTTAGGTTAATCCTCTGAGGTGAAAGTCGTCATCGATGCAACGCTAGCTCCAAAACCGGAGCCTAACCCTACATGTTGGCATTTTGGAGCAAGGAAAAAATGACTCTTTTGAAAAACAGTTTTTGTTGTGTGTCTGTTAGAAGGTTAATCGGTTTGAAATGTTTTTAACAGTTTTTAGATTGTGCAGTTTTGTTCTGTGTAGTTTGCGTTACTGTCAGTGTATACCTTGCTGGTCTGAATGTGGGCAGTTAACAGTTTGAAGTCTAAGTTATCATTAGTGATGATCCTAAAACTAACCCAAGGATATCTTTTTTTTTTTTTTTTTTGTTTTCAA
>VVAS01115935.1:0-11758 GCA_015103295.1 Ptychochromis oligacanthus
ATTTTTTTCTGAAAGGTGGCTGGCCTCTCCCTTAGAGATAGGGTGAGGAGTTCAGTCATTCAGGAGGGCATCAGAGTAGAGCCGCTCCTCCTCCACATAGAAAGGAGCCAATTTAGGTTTAGGTGGCTCGGGCATCTGATAAGGATGCCTCCTGGGCGCCTCTTGGATGATGTGTTCCGGGCATGTCCCACTGGGAGGAGGGCCCGGGGTAGACCCAGGACACGCTGGAGAGATTATATCTCTCGGCTGGCCTGGGAACGCCTCGGTGTTTCCCCGGATGAGCTGGAGGAGGTGGCTGGGAGGAGGGAGGTCTGGGCTTCTCTGCTTAGGGTGCTGCCCCCGCAACCCGGCCCCGGATAAGCGGAAGAAAATGGATGGATGGATGGTTTAGACCAAGCACAAATCACAATTGAAGAGATTCTTTTAGAGAAATTAGAAACAGGGACATCAATTTGAATTACTGACAAAAAAATACTGTTACAGAAAATATGCATGCATGAATATAAAAATATATTAACATTATGTAAAGATACTATTGAAGATCCAAGGTGGGTAACTACAGAGGGTGAGTGAGTACTTCAGGGGGCATCTTACCCTGACTCGCCTTAGAAAACTCGGAGACTCAGTTCAGACTTCCAACCCTGCTTACTATTTTTTCTCTGAGGAAAACTCAACTAAAACATCTTGTTTTTGTGACTAAAACTACTACATGACTCAAATCTCACTATAAGTACATCGATATCTAGTGGTGCCTTGCATACATCCTAATATAAGTGTCTTTAAACCATCAATCCCGCAAAAGATCAGCAATAAATGCACAGCAAATATCAAGCCCCCTGTATGAATGGTTTATATAATTGTATGTCTGTCTTGACTGACAGGTGTATAAGCCTGTCACAGTAAGCTGTGGAAAATCTCTGACTTTTGCATGAATAAACGATTAGTGAGGGTTATCTTGAGTGTTTATTAACATTTATTGAAGGTCACCCAACTGTTTGCTTGACACACCAACACTTTCTATAGATGGAAACACACACACACATTCCTCTAAACACATGTACATAAAGAGAGTAATTGAGTCCACTCCCTAAACACACTATGACTTACATCATACTGTGAACCCTGACCAGGCTTATCAGCAAGAGAGGGCACGGGAGAGCGAGCAAGGAACAGAAAGTAGAGGAATTAAAGAGGAAAACCAAGGATCTAACGGGAGAAAGAGGGAGAAAGAGACACCTACAGAATCAATGAGATAGTTGGAGATGGCAGCTGAACACACAGCAGCTCACAGAGCTGATTTGTAAAGGTACGACACACACACGCTCGATTCAAACCGTGGACTGCTGGAAAAGGCTTTACTTTGTACGACTGAAGCGAATGAGGTGACAGACAGGAAGTGAAAGAGAGAGAGAGGAATCGAGCAGGGGCGAGTGAGCATGTGTTAATGATGTGTTAATAGCAGCACATGTCGAGCTCACGCTGCGATGAGTGTCAGTGCACATCCTGACAAACACGGCTCAGCATCCGGATCCATTCACACACAGCTCTGTGCATCCTCAGTAGATATCTAAGATGCTTCTTTAATTCTCTGCTTCCTTATTCACCTTCACCTTGTTACCTTCTTTACCTCATCATTACCTTCTCCTCTCACAACCTTATATACTTCCTTGCTACTTTATTTCTCACTTCCTTCTTTATCGCCTCGCTACCTTCTTTATCATCCCTATCTTCTTTATCCAACTACCTTTCTTACCTCATCAATGCCTTCTTTTACTCCCTGCGACTTAATTTATCTCCTCACTGCCTTCTTTACCTCCTCCCTACTGCTTTACCTCATTATTGCCTTCTTTCTTCTCTTCCCAACATTTAGCCACCTTATTCACCTCCTTGCTACTTTCTTTACCTCCTCACTTCCTTCTCTAGCTCCTGACTGCCTTCTTTACGTTCTCATTACCTTCTTTAATTCCTTAACTTTTCTACCTCCTCGCTACACTATTTAGCGCCTCACTTTATTTATTATTTATTTATTTACACCCAAAGACCATACTTTCCGTTTCTTCAAGTACGCGATGGTCCAGTCCGAGTGATGCAAGTTTTTCTAGTTAGGCTGAAGAGCTCCATCACCACTTGCATCACTAACTTTTGCCTACTTTCTGCTGTACTTTCTGCTGGAGAGTTGTTGTTTCTCCATGCTCTTCTTTTTTCTCCTCTCTTTTCCCTCAACCCCCAATCAGTTGCAGCAGATGGCTGCCCCTCCATTCAGCCTGGTTATGCTGGAGGTCTGTTCTGGTTAAAATTCAGTTTTTCCTCCCTACCGGGACAGGTCACAGTCTATCACAGACCTTATGTTATATATGAGGTGTAATCAAAAAGTTCTATGATCTGCACATAAACATCAAAAACCTTATCTTATTTGAATCTGGGCGATTTCTGGTTCAGCGTCATCTTCTTAAACACTTTCAGCCCGGCTGCTATTTTAAGATGTCTTGGTGGAAGTCCTGCTCTGTCCCCCTGCGATCCATGCTGGATCTTCCCCAGTGGGCCAAAACAGCAGCCCCTGAAAAGTTGATTTTCTTTCAGATCTTTTCTTTTTCTGAGGTGGTCACAGGGAGGCAAAACTGAGAGGTCCAGGTGTTGAGATGGCAGTTCAGGTTCAGATAGTTCAGATTGTTTGCACTTAATGTTCTCCATCAGACACCTCAGGACTCCAAGTTGTCAAGTTGTCCAAGTTGTCTCCAAGTTGTCAGGTTGTCCAAGTTGTCTCCAAGTTGTCAGGTTATCCAAGTTGTCTCCAAGTTGTCAAGTTGTCTCCAAGTTGTCAAGTCTTATCATGGGTGACTAATTGGTGATGCACAAGCCCGTGAAGATAGAAAATAACGAAAAATCACGGTTTCACTCCTCATCTGACGTGTTGCCTTTGGGCTTAGAAGCTGTGGATTGTTCAGCTGAAAACACCTGAAAACTGCTTGGTTGCAGCTGTACACCCAGCTCTCATCACCACAGATGATCCTCAGATCAGGTCAGTTTGAGTTGATTTTTGCTGTCTGCTCAGTTCGAGGTCCGTGGTGAAACTGCACACAGTGCAAGTGGTCAGGGCAGGACTTCCATGTAGCAATTTAAAGACAGCTGCCACTCTGGAAGCTGTCTGGACCTGCCAGAGAAGAGGACCGTGAATGGAAGATTGGCCAAATTTAAATCAGGCATGGCCTTTTGAATTTTATCAACCTATTCCTGGAACTTTTTAATAGCACCTTGTAAAAAAATAATTGAATTGAATTGGTCATTTCATAGAAAGATTTAGTTGAAGTTCTTTCTGTGATAACCTTATTAGGGTAGCTTTGTGTAAAGATTTCATCCCTCATTGATGCTGCCTACATTCAAACCTTCCATGCTTCCAAGCCAGGAAGCCTCTTTGGCTTCTCATTTCCTTCTCTCCTTAATGCCTTAAAATAAGCTGCCTCATATCCTTGCTTCAAGGAAAGCTTCCTTCCTTGTGTTTTTGTCACTCAGATAAATTTTGAGGCTCAGATTGTGAATTGCTGCTCAGGGACGACGTTGTTTGTTTCTTCACTGACTCCCACATTCACATATGCTCATCCATATTTAATGTACTACGTCTAGTAGCCTGTGTGTGCGCACACGTGTGTGTGTGTGTGTGTGTTTCCCTGTGGGCATGACTGTGTATAAATGAAATGGTGGCAATGACTAGTCTGTGTTTGTGTATACGTGAGTGTGTATATGATTGTGTATAACATTGGGTTTGTGCGCGCATGTGTGTGTATGTGTGTAAAAGTGTGTATATAGTATGTGTGTATATTCTATGTGTGTGTGGCTCCCTGCTGTCTGCCACCATCTGCTGTTCCCTCAGACTGGAGCAGCGAGTCGATGAGTGTGTGGAGGAGCTGATCTCAAGCAGGAAGCTGTACTCGGCCGATGACACGTTTTTCTGTTGCTGGGAGTCGAAATTAAAATCCGGCAGAACAAAAATGTCTCTGAAGAGGAGAGCTTGTGGTCGGCAGTCTGGAAGTTTTACTGAGTAAGGAGGTAAAGAAGAGAAGGTCCTTCCTAGTAAGCAGATCAGGAGGCAGCCTCTTCTTCTAAGGAAACAAAGTAAGGCTGAGAAGATGTAAATAAGCCTTGTGTGGCCTTCCAATTGACAAGGCCATGAGAAAAAAAATCTCTCGAAAATAAAGTTAAAGAAGTTTCCTACTTAGGTAATGAGGAGCAAATAAGCTTCCTGTAGTAAGGAAATGAGGAGGAAAGTCATAGTTGAGTAGGGAGGAGTGAAGGAAGGTTCCTGTTAGAGAAATAGGTTGTGTCCTAGTTAGACAGCAAGGAGATAAAGAATCAAAGAAGGAGGCTGTTGAGGGGTAAAGAATCTTCCTTTTCAGGAGGAAAAAAGGTAGAAATGTATCCTATATTGATAACGAGGAAAAGAGATTTTGTAGTCTAGACATCCTGCTGGATGCAAAATGTAAACTTGAATTTTACACCACCACCTTTTGGTGCAGTCCCTAAAATTTGGGGGACAGAGTAGTGGGTGGGATTTGGGTTCATGTGGAGATATTACATGTTTCCAGGCCTTAGTGGTTTTGCTGCACAAACACTTGTAGCTTGGTTAATAACAAAGAAGAATCAGGAAAATAAAGACAGTAGGGCTTCTGCAGCTTCAATGCTCACACACTTATAGGGCTCAAAAGACTTTCATATTAATTTTGAAAGCCCTGCTACTTTTCCAAATTCTTGCAGTCCTCTACAATCAAAGTCCTCTCTGTCAAAGTCTGACAGTGAATAATCAGTTAATTGGAAAACTGAAGAACTGGAGCTCCTGTCACCGCTGAAGTTAAATCATCAAACTGTTTGTTTTTGAAGAGTTTTGTTTCTGTTTCTGTCTGCAGCTGAATGTTACTGCTCACAGAATAATCAGTCATTCTGCCAGAGTTTAGCTCAGATCACCTGTCAATATGAGCTGATGAAGTCGAGCTTGCTCTGTAACTTCCTGTGTTCTTCTGCCTGCAGCTCAGCCGCCATGTCTAAAGCGACGGTGAAGAAGCTGCACTGGCGCTCCAAGGTAGTGAAGCGTTCTGTAACACCTGCAGTGAAGATGAAGGTGAGTGATTTCCTGTGAAAACTTCATCCTGTGCGTCGTCTGCAGGTGCAGGAGAGCTTCGTCCCGCTGGGGGGCGGCAGCAGCGGCGGCTCAGGGGAGCTGGGGCTGGCCATCGGGGGCGGGGCCGACTATGGCGAGTTCCCGTTTGTCACAGCTGCCCCCGGGGGCGGGGCCACAGTTGGTGACATCATCTTAGAGATCGGGGGCACCCCTGTGTTGGGGTTGACCCTCGGTGATGTCAGAGGAGTCCTGAACTCCTGTCCTCATCCAATCAGAATCAAGACTGTCTCACCAGGTGAGAGAAAGAATTTCATATAAAATATTTTTCAGTCTGTGACCGAAGTAATGTTAATGTTTAAGGTTTAATCGTTTTGTTCAGGTAGTTCACCTCTAATTCACCTGTAACTGAAATATATGGAAGCCTGTTTGTGCCAGTAAATGACAAACAAAAGGATGACATTATTGTTGTTATAAACAACAACTATTGTATGACTTTTCCCCCATTTTTTTCTTACAATTTTAACATTTTAAAAAAGTGAACCTTTGTATTATTGTCTTACGATTGTGAATTTTAATAAAATTTTTAATTTAATTCTTTTGTTTTTTTACGTGATAATATAAACTGTTTTTAAACTTTATCTCATGTTTTTGACCTTTCTGTTTAGTTTTTTTGTCATATTGTTGCCTTTTTAGTTCATATTTAGATTTTTGTTTTAAAACTACAATAAACTTTTCTTGTTTAATTTTTCATCTTTGCTGGCAGAAATGGGCATTCATTGAAAGGGCATAAAAGAGACTTATTAACTTTACACATGCACATTTCACATGAAGACACTAAAAGGGCTCTTTATACAGCCAAGCTATGTATAGCCATATGTTATAACTGATTAATTAAGTTAATTGTTTAATCATTTCAGTTCTTTTTCAGGCAGCATGTTTGCTCTGGTTTCTTTGCCACCAAAATCTTTACCAGAAAAGTCCGAACAATTTTTTTTAATCTCATATTTTGAATCTTGATATAATAAGTTGAATTTACCAGAAATAATTTTCTAAACATTTCTTGCTCACATTTTCTTTGACTGGTAAAAGTGAAACCACGACAAGGAGACGCAGCGAGAGTGTGTCATGTTGATTTTAATGTGATTTTAAGGAAACATCTCAGTTTGAAAAGAAACCACTTCCTGCAGCTGTCAGATAAATGTAGTGGAGTAAAAATATGAAGTACACTAAAATGTAAATAAATAAGTAAACAATACAGGTGCATCAAAATGTCTTCATGACATCACTGTGATCATGTCCTTTGTGTGTGCACCAGGTTCTTCTCTGTGTAAAGACCTCAGGTTGTACCTCAGTAAGTGTTTCACTCCGGGCTCCATGGACAGTCAGCTGCAGCAGCTCATCAGGGAGAACCTGTACCTGCGTGCTGTGCCCTGTAAGACACACCTGGACACAAACACACACACACACACAAACACACAGTTTACACCACCTTTATCCTTCATTGAAAAAAAAAATGAGTTGAAAAATAAGTCAAGTGGCTTAAATTATGGATGTATAACAAAATCTGACAGACCTTAAATTTAGATTTATTTTTTTTTTTACCTCATCTTCTGATTCACTTTCAGCAACAAAACAAAACCTACCCAGGGTATCGACACCCAGTGATTACATTCCTGTACAGTAGTCTTGCTTCCCAGTCCTTTACTGATCACATGACTGTGTCCTTCCTGCAGGTACGACCAGGCAGCCTCGAGATGGAGAGATTTCAGGTGTGGACTACAACTTTGTCTCCATTGAGGAGTTTTTCTCTCTGGAGGAGTCTGGAGCTCTGCTGGAGAGCGGCAAGTTCAAAGGTAAGGAAAACAAACACACCCTCGGAAACACTGCAGTGTAATGAAAACATACCCAGGTGATATGAAACTCCAGTGAATGCTTTGAAAAGTATGATTTATTCATCAGTGTGAGAAGGGTTGTTTTGGGGGTTTTTTTGTACAGCGTGGAGTGACTAATTTAGACTGATGGTGTTTTTTTACAGTGTTTTTTTTAGGGGGGGTGAGGAAAAGAGGATTTTGTGTCTCTAATCCTTCAAACCTCAGAAATGAAACCTGCCTCCCCCTCTGTCCTCCATCTCCCCCCACCCATTGCCCCACCGTATTAATCTGATGGGATTAATGAAACTAAAATAGAAACAGAATTCACACATAAAGTCTGTTTTCACACTGAACAAAGTGTCTATGTCTCTCACTAATGCTCCTGAACAGTTTAATTTGACAGTTTATGTGTTTTCAGTTCCTGTTCAAAACCTTTTGAAACAAAAGCCTCTTGTGCCGTCTCATTACTTGATTATTTACTACTCCTACGGTTTTATTTTATTTTATTTTTTTATTTCTTTGGTGTTCATATGAGTAACTGAAATTGTGTCAGGTGTGTTCAAAAGAGAACACAAACACAAGAAATGAAAGTGACAAAATCTAAACACAGACCAGAAAAACAGGATGGCATGAAGCACGGGAACTCAGGGAGTGGACACAGGAGGGCAAGCAGATGATCCAACAAAGACAGCAGGAAAGACAGACACTCCAGGGCTGACTGGGAAACGAGGCAGGACAGACAGTGAGGGTATGGTCAAATAGTCCAAAAAAATTACCTCCTACCTCCTTTTCCTAATCAGTTTTTCTGGACCTCAGTGGAAAGTGTTAAGGAAAGGTGTGAAGAAGAATTTATAAGGACTGCACTTACAGTAGAGTCCTTAACGATGTGATGCCATTGGCATCCCTTTCTTTTCACACATGAGAGCAGGTTCACACTGAACACATGTGACAGATGTGAAAGAGTCTGGAGATGCTGTGGCAAACGTTATTCTGCCTCCAACATCATCCAGCATCACCGTTTTGGCAGTAGGTCACTGATGGTCTGGGGAGTGGTATCCTTGGTGATCCAGGTCATCCAGGTCACTTCACTCAATTAAGAACCTGCCTAAGAAAAATTTGACCGTTTGACCACACCATCGGGAAAAGTGGGAAAAAGAACAATACAACTCATTAGGAAACTAGTCTTCGTAGTAAAACAGGAAGGAGCTAAAAGACAAATACAAAACAATAAAGCTTAACAGAACCAATAAATATAACAAGGACAGTGACAATTTGTTATTGTGAGGACATGAAATGTGTACAGAGAGACACAAATTGACTGCAAAATTTTATCAAACCTGACTTTTTTCAAGAGTGGTTTTCATCCAATCACAGGGAATTACTATGGGACGCCCCGCCCTGTCCACATTGGCCCAGAGAGTCCACCAATTACATATCAGGAACATAGAAACCTGCTGAGGAACTTCAGGACGAGGAGCAAGTCTCTGAGTAACCTGGAGAAAGCTGTGGAGGAAGGAGACAACAGTGAGGAGGACAGCGGTCTGTCAGGTAGAAAAACTCACATCTACCACATCCCAGTCGAACCGGCACAGGTCTGTTTGTGTCCTGATGAGACTCTCTGCCAGCAGGATCAGCTGGAGCCCCGCCCACTGCTCTGCCTCTCAGCCAGTCGTGGGAGTCTGCGGTAGGAACAGAGAACGGAGGAGGAGGAAGAGGAGTAGGGAGGGGAAGAGCAATAGGAGGAGGAGGTCCGCTGCCTGAAAACTGGGAGCTGGCCTACAGTGATTCAGGGGAGCCGTACTACATTGAGTGAGAAATATTTATCAGTTCAAACATCAATAATCAGATTTCTGTCTTTCTTCTGTTGTTTGATTATGAGAGTCGGAAAAATGTATTCAGGAACACTTTGGACACTGTAATGATGTTTAAACTTTAAATTGAAATTTTTTCCAATGGAGTCTGGTACATACAAAATATTTAATCCTTTAAATAGCTTATTATTTGAACCAGTCCTGCTTGTTTTTGTTGTGTGAGTCAGTTTTTATTTTTGTGCAAACTCAGGAAGCTGTGACATCATTGCTGAGTGTTTCCTGTATTTGCAAAAAAAAAAAAAAAACATTTCCAAAAGGTGCCAAATCAGGCAGAGAAAACACTAAATTTTAACTTAGTCTCAATCTGACAAATTTTAGGGTCTAACATGTCCCAACATGATGATGATGGTAGTGATGGTGATTAGGACGTATCTCTCTCTCTGTCAGTCATAACTCGAAGACGACCAGCTGGCTGGATCCTCGAACTCAGAACAAAGAGACGACTTCCTCTACAGAACGTAAGTCGGTTTTAGTTTTTTTGGTCACGTGTAATTTATCTCGTTTATATCATGATTATCTCACGTGTTTTTCTGTTATCTTCACACTATAATTCCTTCTCTGAATGACATTTCTAGCATCAAAAATATTACACTTCCCACTTTTCATATTACCAGAAATGGTGATATGTTATTATTACATCTGAGCTAATTACTCTTTAATTAAGGAATTTTCTGGCTGGAAGTTGGTTTGTGTTAAAACGTCCCATAGGGGCTTTTATTTTGACAACAGCAGCCAGCAGATGGCAGCATGGATCCATAAATAGAGTCACATGCTGTTGGTTCTACTTTTTTTCCTTTTTATTCTCACCTGAATCCAAAAGGAAAAAGAACAATATAGATACACACCTATCCTCCTTGAGTTTTACTTTGAAAGAGAGAGTCCACTTCATCCCCTTCTGCACATGAACCTGTGGAGTTATACAAGAGTCCATCCAGGCCAGGGTTGAGGACAGGGGTAGAACTGAAGTTTTCCTTTCTCCATCCTTTTTCCTCCTTCCCCTGCCTCCTTTCTTTGTCCTTCACCATGTCCCCTCTCTCTCTCTTCTGTCTCCTTTCTCCTGTCAGTCCCAGAGTTCACCGAGCAGCCCAGTCAGCTAAAGGGTTACTCTATCCACACTCGGCTCTCTAAAGGTCCTCGAGGTTTTGGCTTCAATATAGTTGGAGGAAGTCGACCCCGAGAGTTTCTGCAGGTGTACAGCGTCACACCTGGAGGCCCGCCTGCTCTCAATACAGGTACTAATCACTACAGAAGACCACACATGTCATGGTCCGGGGTCTGTTGACCCGCGGTATTGGATTTTGTTTATTTGAATGCTTTTGATTTTGTGTTATTAGTTCCAGTTTTGGTTATCTGTCTAAGTTAGTAATAGGTTCCTTATGTATTCTTGCCTCCCTGTTGATCCCCATGTCTTAGTGTTTCCCTGTTTAGTTGCTTCTATTTCAGTTTCTGTCAGTCATGTATTCCCTCTGTCAGTTCTCGGTGTGTTAGCTGTTCCTGTTATTTCCTGTTTTAGTTTGATACTCCTGTGTCCTCTGTGTTTAGTGTCTAGCTTTGTTCCTGTGTCTCGTCTTCTGTGATTAGTGTCAGCTGCGTCTCATTCTCCCCAGGTGTCTCCACTTCCCTGATTGCCCTCTTGTGTATTTAGTGTCACTCTGCTCTTTGTCCTGTGTCAGATCGTCTGTTTAGTTTGGTCTTCTGTTTCCGTAGCCTCTGTTCGTGTAGCCTCCTGTTTCCGTAGCCCCTGTCCCCTGTCCTCTGTTCCCTGAGCCCCGAGCCCCAGTGTTCCTTCCCTAGTGTACCCTCATTTCTTCGCTCCTTTGGATTTTATGTTTTGTTTCTTGATCAGCCGCAATAAAGGCTCGCCTTTGTTTGACATCTGCCTCTGCCTGTGGGTCTGCATTTGGGTCCTCCATTCCACACTCTCCACATGAGTCTGCTTGCTCCGCAGACCCGTGACAACACAGGTCTACAGTACAGTTTGCCTTCAGTTGTGTCAGAAACCAGTTTTTTTCCATGGTTTTAGAACCAGGTTTCTGAAATCCAGGTATGATGTATGTATGAGCAAGCACAAAAACAGGACACTTAGAAACCCAAACCACAATCTGGACTCTCATATCCACTCAAAAACAGTCATAAAGTGAGAGTTGTTGTTGTGGGTCAGGTGACCAGAGGAGAGAGATTTAAATACATGCTTTCTCTCTCTGTGGAGGATTACGGTGCTGTTTATTAAGAAAAATAAAGAGCTGAGAACTAATCTCATGATCTACAACTAATCCACACACACACACTCACACACAGTTTAATCTGACCGACGCACACACGCCTCCTCTCTGTGAGTTGGCTTACATGCTCAGAGGACCAGCAGGCAGGAATGAAACAGAGCCGTAAAACAACCCGAAAAACAGAGCGGAGAGTCTCAAACACAGGATGGAAAACAGTTCTGATTTAAAATGAGTCAGGTTTTTTTTATCCTGTCACATGTAAAATATACTAAAGATCATTTTAAAAAGAGGAAAAAATAAGAACAGAAAATGGGTTTAAGATCAGTTTACTGTATATGTTGTATATTTAATTATAAATAAATAAAACTGTCCTTTTCCCCTGTAGTTTAATCTTAATCACCCAGAATGAGAAGATAAAAAACATTAAATCTCATTTACACTTCTAGTCTTCTTGGTCAAGTCTCTACATGCTGTTCACACATGGATTTTAGGAGGTTATTCCAGTCTTCCTTTAGATCCTCTCAGGCTCCATCAGATTGGATGGAAGCAGTAAATACTATGAGTTACACATGAGTTACACAATGGGCTGCAACTAAAACCCTCGTGTTTCAGTCTGTACTTGTTCACCTGGTGTAAGTAACCAGCTTTTTAACAGCAGCTCACCTTCGCGAATCATGTACAGAA